>JAVHLU010000935.1:0-42051 GCA_036785755.1 Colletotrichum ledebouriae
TTTATATAGTAATATTTAGAGGGTTTACTTATAAGTAGTAGGAATATATAGGGTTCCTATATTATTTTCCTTAACTAGTAGAGGGTATAGGTTAAAATACTTATATAGTATTTCCCGAATTATGCTTACGAACTAGGTAAATTTGTTATAGTCTTTTTGCGAAGGGGCTGCGGCGTAATTCCGAGCTCAATAAATTAATTAATAATAATGAGAATATTATTATAAGGCTTGTTTTTAGTCGTGAGTAATAATAGTAATTTAGTAATAAAGTTAATTAATATTTACTTAAAGGGCCTAGTAGGTACTAGTAGGAGCGCGAGTTTGCTATATAGGAGGTAGTATCTTAGTTTTATACGCTAGTATATTATATATATCCTAATATATTCCTTTATATTAGTCCTCTATATATTCTAGAAAAACGATTTTCTAATCCTCTTTAGTATCTTAATAACCCCTTAGTAACCTCCGGATAGTTCGTTATAAAATACTTTAAGAACTTTATTCTAAAGTAAGTAGTTATTAGGGATATATAAGCCCTCTTAATATCTTAGGATACTAGAGTTATCTAATAACTACCTTATACCTCGTTATTCCTACTCCTTATTAATATAAAAGGAGTCCTTTTATTAGGCTTCCTTAACTTATTCCTAGAGCGAGGGTATAAGTTATTCTAGCGAGGTATCTAGTAGTTAGGCGCCTCGTTACTACCTAGTACCTACCCTCTAGATAGTAGTATTATTAAAACGTTATAAGAAGTCTTATAAGAGCGAGTCTCTAGCTTTATTAATTTCTATATCTTCTAAGGTATAGTTAGGTCTCTATAATAAACTATTAGATAGGTTATAGCAACCTAGCTAGTATTTAATTTCAAAGTTAAATATTAATAGGTCCTATAATAGCTAAGCCTAGTAGCTACTAAGCATCTTTTTATTAGCAAGGTATTAGTAACCTAGGTAATTAGTAATAAATTAGATATAATACTAGGAGTAAAGCAAGTAGTACTACTACCTTACTACTACCTCCCTAATAGCTAGTAGCTCTACCTCTAGTATACTATAATATAATTACGTACCCTTAAGCTTCTAAGATATAAATACTACTAGTCTCTATGTATCCCCCTCTAGCTAGCTTAGTATTACCCTTATTATAAAGTCTAATATATTAGTTTTAACTTAAATTAGGAGTATGGGATTAAAGTAGTATAGTATAGGCGTTTTTATAAATAAAGCGCAGAGCTAGTTTAAAGTAACTAGTACCTCCCTAGTTATTACTAGCTATCCCTTAGCTATATTAGTAAGTTAATTAGTAAGTAGGCTATAAATCTTAGAGTAGTTCTTAATAAATCTCCTATAGAACCCTATAAATCCTAGAAATTACTAAATCTCTTGTATTATAGTAGGTACTAGCTACTTAGCTATTACCTAGACCCTCTTATATTCTATAGTAACTCTATTTACTAAGACTACGAACCTAAGGAATTCAATCTCCTCCTTATGAAATTTAT
This sequence comes from Colletotrichum ledebouriae, assembly GCA_036785755.1. Taxonomy (NCBI): domain Eukaryota; kingdom Fungi; phylum Ascomycota; class Sordariomycetes; order Glomerellales; family Glomerellaceae; genus Colletotrichum; species Colletotrichum ledebouriae. The sequence continues at coordinate 1,505 of JAVHLU010000935.1, forward strand.
ACTTATTAGGGTTCGTATAGAGGCTATTAGCTTCTAACTAGGTAAGTACCTATCTTATAGCCTCTATATAGGAGTTTATATTATTAATAAAGATTAAGACATTATCTAAATATATAATATAAATAACGTTAACTAGGCTTATAAGTAACTTGTTAATAAATATCTAGAAGGTAGCGGGTATATTAATAAGCCTAAATAGTATAATATAATATTTATAATAGCTATATTATATATAGAATACTATCTTCTACTTATCTCCCTCCTAGATCCTTACCTAGTAATATATATCCTTAAGGTTAAGCTTAGTAAAGTACTTAGCTCTAGAGAGCTAGTTAAGGATCTTATTAATTAGAGGGAGGGGGGTGCGGTTCTTAGTAGTTACCTAGTTAAGCCTCTAGTAGTTTCTATATAACCTTAACTTACCTCCTTTCTTTAAGATAAATAGGATTAGTAACCCTACTAGGCTTATTAATAAGTAAATCTATCCCTTCTATAGGGCTTTATAGATATAATCCCTTAATTCTTCTAACTCCTTCTTAGCTAGTAAGTAAATAGGCTTAAATAGAGGCTTAGTTCTAGGCTCTAGGTTAATAAGGTAGCTCCTAGTAGTCCTTAACTCTAGCGTAGTTCCTACTAAGTTAATATTAAATACCTTCTTAAAGTCTTAGTACTCTAGTAGGATATTTATTTTAATCCCCTTAGTATCCTTAGGGTCTTACGTATCCTCCTAGTACCTAGTAGTTAATATATAGTTAACGGCCTCTAGCCACTACATAGTGATTTTACCTGCTTAAGTGCAACAGACCTTCTAACTCCGCGCCTCCTAATAATACATAGCCTTCGGTTACGTGATCCTCTCCTAACTATAGCTATACTTATACGTACCCCACTAGATAGCCTCACGATCTTTAACTTTATATCGATAATAACGTGGTTTTTAATTATTTAAATTACGAAACTATTAACTTTTCCTCTCGTATACTACCCGCGCTACTAATACTATCTCTATTACCGCTTTATCCGCTAGAAGTTATTACTATCTTTACTATACTATTATTAGTAACGCTCTCTCTATATTAAAGCAGTTAGTATAAGCTATACTTACTGATATTCGCCTAGGCTACCTAGGCTACCTCTACCTTAGTAATATAGAGGACCTGCTTAAAGAAGGGCTACTCTATAGGGTATATAATAACCTACTAAACTTCTACTACTAAGTTTACTTACTTAGCTCTAATACTATCGCGCTTTATAGAGTCCCCTATAGGGGTCTTAAAGTAAGCCTTCTTAAGGGCTATATTAATAATATGCTCTCTATATATAGCAGAGTAGTTAATAAAGGAGCGGGTTTTGTTAATTATATTAAGGCTAAACTTTCTAGTAATCCCCTCTATATTATTTATACTAAAGGGCGTGCCTTACTTAGGCTTAATATATTTATATATAAGATCTAGTACTAATATAGTTAAGGATTTATTATGGGTTATAAGGATAAGGATAAGGATAAGGGAGAGGTATAAGGCCCTACTCGTAGTAGCAGAGCTTCTTATACTTCTAGCTATAAGAACCTCTTAGGAAGGACCTCTTTAGTTAAGGAGTTACCTCTTATATAGTAGCGTTTATTTTTAGTACCTTACTAGAAGGTCGACCTTTTAAGTTAAGGAGTTATCTTATATAGTAGCTTTCGTAGCACCTTACTAAAAGGTTTAGCGAGGGCGTTACCACGAGAGCCTTAGTAGCCTATTTAGCTCTAATATAATTAGCCCTAATATAGCGCGTATCTAACTTTATATAGTAATATTTAGAGGGTTTACTTATAAGTAATAGGAATATATAGGGTTCCTATATTATTTTCCTTAACTAGTAGAGGGTATAAGTTAAAATACCTATATAGTATTTCCCGAATTATACCTGCGAACTAGGTGAATTTATTATAGTCTTTTTGCAAAGGGGCTGCGGCGTAATTCCGAGCTCAATATATAGTTAACCCGTAGTACCCCTATAAGTACTACTCTCGCTTTATTCTTAATACGCTTAAGTTCCTTTATAGTTATAATAAGGTAGATACTCTTCTTATATAGGGGAAAGGTCTAGCCTAACTCCCTCTAATTAAGGTTAGAGCACTCTATTATATACTAAGGGATCCCTAGGATAGTATTATAACTATTACTATTACTAATCCTGAAATTATATAAAGCTATCCGCTAGATGCCTATATTATTAGTTATTTAGGTTACTAACTTCTATATACTATAGTTAGGTCCCTTAGATACCTATATTCCCCTAATAAGTTCTAACTTATTAGCCTCTAGTTAGGTATTAGTTATAATCCTCTAGCTTATAATATTCTTATAAGCCCTATAATTAATAAGCGTAGTACTAGTCTTCTAGCTACCTATAACTTAGACCTATATCGTCGCTTTAATATAATATAGCTAGTTACTAACCTATTAAACCGCCTATATTACTACCTAGTTCTCCTCTAGTTATTTACTAGGGTAGGGTTTCCTTTTATAGTAGGGGTAGCTATACTTCTTATAATATAGGTACCTTAGCGTAATATAGCCCCTTTTATTATAACTATAATAGATAATCTCCTTCCTAGTATCTTAGTCCTTAGTATCCTCTTAATAGGTATTAGTATTACTATAGCCCGAGTAAGTTTGCTCTTTTAAGGCCTCGGTTAATCCCTCCGGGTTAGTAAGTTAGCCCTCTAGTCGTTACCCCTTATTATTAGCCCCCTAGTCCCTTACTAGTGCCTTATATATCTATATATTAACTATACGTTTAGTATTTCTAGCCTTAGTATTAAGGTTAAGCTGCGATTTTAGTAACCTATTCGCTATAATATAGTATTAGAGCTTAGGATCTAGCCTAGCTATTATATTAGCTACCCGGATCTCCTCTAGTTACTAGTAAGGGCTCTCTACCTTAATCCCCTTATAATAGTTAATAAAGCTCTAGTATAACTATCCTAGTTACTAGTAGGCCTATTTAAGCTAGGTTTATATACTAAGGGTCCTAGACCCTATATTAGCTATATTATTAGCTAACTAGTCCTTTATTACTACCTAAGTAATATCCTTCGCCTTATTATTATAATTAATAGAGAGGTATAAGGTCTATTGCTTTACTACTAGCCCCTCTAGGTACCTAGTAGTAAATAGTACCTTTTTAAGGTCCGATATAATCTTATTTATCTCAAACTACATATTAAGATTAAATATAAATTAATTAAAATCGGTCTAGGTACCCCTTTTATACTTAAGTATTAGAAGATACTTCCCCTAGAGCTCTAATTAGTACTTCTTTAATTCGCTACTAATAACTACCTAGTAAGTAGTAGGGTTACTTACTAGGGTTAATAGTTAGCTAGCCCTTAAGGCCTTAAGATATTCCTATTTATACTTTAGCTACCCCTTCTTTTCTTCCTCCTTAATAAGCCGATCTAATTTAGCCTCTATTAATTAACTACCTAGTCCTCTACTAGTACCCTTATTATTATTCTATTTAATAAGCGTCTTATTCTATATTTAGCTATTTAGTTACTCCTAGCTAGCAAGGGATCCTAATAGTAATACTATATTTATCTCCCTAATAAACCTATAGGTAGGTATTATATTATTATATATTATACTACTCTAATAATCTATACCCCTATTAATATAAGTATAAGAGAAGAATATATTATAAACCAGTGCGGTATAGAGTAATAGAGTTAGTATAGTTAGGTATATCTAAGGTTAAATATTCTTCTCTAGCCCTCTAACTATTAGATAAGGGCTAGAGGACTTATCTAGGGGTTACCTAGTGCCTCCCTATAGCCCTAACCCCTACGGACTTCCCTAACTTAGCCCGCTAAGCCCTTTTCCCTGTAATATTATCCTGGCTCGTGACATATCACTAAAGCACTTATCACCTAGCTCAAGCTAAACTAATACAATAACCGCAAGGACATAGACATTTTCACTCCTTGTGTCCCAGACCTGACACTCTGCTTGGCTAGTCTACGGCATAGCGTGTGGTGTGACAAGGCACCGGCAGCGGCTTGTAATGCAAGCCTAGTACGCCCACAAGCGAGGCGAAGTTTAGGTCACCTTAGTGACGTACTCTTGGTACATGACCAGGCGGCTAAGAGACGACGCTGTATCTGCGTATAGATGCCTAAAATGGATTCAGGTAATGGTAGGCTCGTCTATACACCAGCTAAGAGGAGCTGCGATACCGCGGCATCTACTGAGGCTGAGATATGGGCAAACATAAATGACTGTCTTATTCCGCTTTATGCAGTCTTTCTACTCTACACCTAAGATCTTTGTGCGGAAGGTTCTAGAATCAGAAAAGGCTTATATATATATACTAGTATTCCCTTCTTAGCACTACTCTAGCAGGTCTAGCTTAATAATAATAACTACGAGTGCTATATAGCAGTGTAAGAGTATAGCTATAGGCCTAAACTAGGAAGGGCTAGAATACTAAAACGTAGGTATACGTAGTTATATTAAACTATTACTTAACCTTCTAAGTCTCTAGCTTATAGAGTTTCCTTAAGGGTATATATATTTACTACTAATTCGCTAACGCTTTGCTAATAGCATAGCTCTATGGCTTATACCTATTATTATTCCTTATTGAGCTCGGAATTACGCCGCAGCCCCTTCGCAAAAAGACTATAATAAATTCACCTAGTTCGCAGGTATAATTCGGAAAATACTATATAGGTATTTTAACCTATACCCTCTACTAGTTAAGGAAAATAATATAGGAACCCTATACGTTCCTACTACTTATAAGTAAACCCTCTAAATATTATAAAGTCAGATGCGCGCTATACTAGGGCTAATTATATTAGAGCTAAACGGGTTATTAAGGCTCTCGTAGTAACGCCCTTGCTAAACCTTCTAATAAGGTGCTGCGAAAGCTACTATATAAGATAACTTCTTAACCTAAAAGGTTAACCTTCTAGTAAGGTACTAAAGGTAAATACTATTATATAAGAGGTAACTCCTTAACTAAAGAGGTCTTTCTTAAGAGGTTCTTATAGCTAGAAGTATAAGAAGCTCTACTACGAGCAGGGCTTTATACCTCTCCCTCTTCCTTATCCCTTAACTATATTAGTACTAAACCCTATATATAAAAACGCTAAGCCTGCGCGAGGTATACCCTTTAATACTAATAATACGCGAGAGCTTATTAGAAAGTTTAGTATTAATATAATTAATAAAACCCGCTCCTTCTTTAATTACTCTATTATATATAGAGAGTATATTATTAGTATAGCCCTTAATAGGGCTCTTATTAATACCCCTAGAGGGGATACCTTTTATTATATTATAGCTACGTAAATAGACTTAGTAATAAAAGCTAGGTAGGTCGTTATATACCCTATAGAGTAGCCCTTCTTTAAGTAGGTCCTCCGCACTATTAAGGCAGAGGTAGCCTAGGCCCCTTAGGGGAATATTAGTAAGTATAGCTTATACTAACTACTTTAATATAGAGAGAGCGTTACTAACGATAGTATAGCTAGCGGATAAAGCGGTAATAGAGGTAGTATTTAATAGTAGCGCGGGTAGTGCGCGAGAAGAAAGGTCGATAGTTTCGTAGTCTCTTAAATAATTAAAAACCACGTTATTATTAATATAAAGTTAAAGATCGTGAGGCTATCTAGTATAACGGACACGTATAAGTATAGCTATAGTTAGGAAAGTTACGATCACGTGACTAAAGGCTATATATTGTTAGGAGGCGCGGAGTTAGAAGGTCTGTTGCACTTGAGCAGGTAAAATCACTATGCAGTGGCTAGAGGCCTTATTATTCCTTATAATTACCCCCCCCTCTAAAGCCTTAGTCCCTAAGGCGTACTAGGAGGGTAATATAGCTCTATATCGTTATAGATATCGTTACTAACTATAGAGTAGTATCTCTACGCCCTTATTATATTATTTACTCTTACCCTCCGCGCTAGATCTAGGTAGTTATAATAAATAATATATTTTCGTTTTCCTAGCGCGTTATAGGTATTTTTAAATTTTATTTATTATTGTTATTTTTCAATTAGTTACTAATAGTTATATAACTATTTAGTAGTATATAACTAGTAATTATCTAGCTTTATTACCTAGCGACTTAAAATATAAAAAGGCGTCTTCTTTTTAAGGTCTCTAACCTAGTTAGAATTTCTCCTGTTTATAATCTTTTTTAGTCTAGCTACCTCTTCTATTTTAATACTTATTTTATAAGCTTTTATTATAATTATTAAGTTCTCTCCCTTTCCTTTTTTCTTTCTCTTCTAATCTTACTTATATCCCTTTCTAGCCTCTCGCTAATAGCTCTCTATAATATCTTATATTATATATATAAGTATAGTTCTCGCGAAATATACTTATAATCCTAAGATTCCTTCTAGCGATCTTACTAGTAATACTAAGAGTAGCTATCCTTACCTTAGCTATTTTTATAAAATATATTAGGATTTTATCTACTTTTACTATATATATAGCGAATATACATAGAAGTATATTTATTATAACTTCGATAAGAAGAAATATACTACTCTAAGTCTCTACTAATCTACTAATACGTTGCTATATATTAATATTTCATAGGTCCCTTAGGAGCTTTAGGGTATAGCCTAGATAACTTAGAATATATTCTACTAGATCTAAATCTAATAATATAATAGTATCCTAACCCCTCTTTATTATTATTATACTCTAGCTATACTTAGTAACTATTTAATAATATAGAAGTATATTACTAAGCTTATTTACTATCCTACTAATAGTAGTAGTAGCTATAATATAGAGTAGCTTTAGCTCTAGGAGCTCGCTTTAATTTATAAGCACCTCGCGCTTAATATCCTAGTCTATATAGGCTATTACTTACTATTCCCTTGCTAATTATATCCTACTAACTATTAGTTTTTAAGTTAGTACCCTTTATAATAATATTAATATTCTTTAGTACCTAGATACTACCTAGCTACTATATATTTATAATAATATTCCTATTAACTACCTCTATAACGAGATTAACTACCTACTTAATAACCCTTTAATAAAATTAGTCCCTATATATACTTATAAGTATAATATTACCTTTTTCCCTAGGTTTTATAAGGAGCTTTAAGAAAATCTCGCTAAGTATATTACTAATAATATCCCCTCCTGCTTTATTACTATTACTAGTACTCGCCCTATCTCCCGCGCTTCTTACCTCTAAACCCCTACTAAGTATAGCTAAAATAATAGTAAAGAGTTAGTAAAGAAGACTAAGAGAGCTAATATTATTATTACTATCTCTAATAGTAATAGCTCTAGTAGCGAGTTAGATAGTAGTACTAGTAGTAAGTTAGCTAGTAGTTAGCCTATAGGTAGTAATAGTAGGGATATTAATAGTACTAGTTTAGCAACTAGTTACTATATTAGTTATAGTAATACTACTCGTAGTTATAGCAGTTATAGTAATCGCCCCTATAGCTATCCTAAGAAATTAATAACTAATTAGATAGTTAGCTCTTTTCCCCTTTTATAGGATAATACCCCTTTTTATTATAATATTAGTAATAATTCGCTACTTAATTTAATTAACGTTTTACTTCTAATTTAAGTTCTATTTTATAGTCTCGTGGTTTATAATTACTAACTTATTATAGTAGTTTTAGTAACTAGTTATCCTACTTCTTATAAGCCCTCTTATATTATTTATTAAACTTATAAATAGCTTCTTATATATTTACTAAGTTCTCTATAAGCTCCTATATATTATTAAGCTCGGAATTACGCCGCAGCCCCTTCGCAAAAAGACTATAACAAATTCACCTAGTTCGTAGGTATAATTTAGGAAATACTATATAGGTATTTTAACCTATACCCTCTACTAGTTAAGGAAAATAATATAAGAACCCTATATATTCCTACTACTCGCAAGTAAACCCTTATATAAAGTCGGACGCGCGCCGCACCGGGGCTGATTATATCGGAGCCGAACGGGCTACTGAGGCTCTCGTGGCCTAGAAAAGCCACTATACGAGATAACTCCTTAACCCAAAAGGTCGACCTTCCGATCACGTGACCGAAGGCTGTGTATTGTCAGGAGGCGCGGAGTTAGAAGGTCTGTTGCACTTGAGCAGGTAAAATCACTATGCAGTGGCCAGAGGCCCTCCTATATATTATATTCTATAAGCTATCCTATTTATTTAACTAAATATTATATATTATTACTAATACCTTATTATATAACGATCTCTTTTACCTCTTTTTCCTCTAGCTTATCCTTAAGCTCTAGGTATATAAGTAAGCCCTCGCTACTTACTTAGTAATTATCCTATAGCTCTAATAAAATAACGAAGAATATATTATATATCCTTTAGTATTATAGTAGTAAATAAACTCTATATACTTATATACTAACTAGTTCTATAATAGCTACTTATATAAACCTAGGCGCTAGTTTTTTATTCTTAAACTAGAAGTTCTTTATTGATAGCCTAACGACTTATCCCTAATAATAGGTCTATTCCTTATACCTTATATTATAATACTTAGCTTATACCTTAGTAGCCTTCTACTACTATTCCTAGGCCCTCTTATAAAGCCTTAAAATATATTTAATTCGCTCCCTTATACTCTATACTATAACCCTATTCGTAGGGGTTATATATTCTATATAACGCGGGTAGTCGCTATATAAGGCCTCTATTAGCGAGTAGCTAGTAGTGCTATAGTAACTATTATTATATATAAACTTAGCCTCGGGTAACTAAATAGCTTATTCTTATAGTAAGTTACTAGTATACGCTCGTAAGTACTTATCTAATATTTAGTATATATTTTTAAACTACTTATTAGTCTAGGGGTAATACGTAGTAAAGAGGCGGCGCTTAATAGCCCTCTCTCTTATAAATTCCTCTTAAGATTAGCTAGTAAGGAGCTTATCTTAGTTACTAATAATACCCTCTAGGGTATTAAAATAGTACTCGACCTATTTATAGATAATCCGCGCTAACTTAGTAGCTATTAGCCGTATTATTATTAGAATAAATATAGCGAACTTAGTTATCTAGTATATAATAACGACAACTATGTTATACTCCCCGCTTTTATACTAATAGCTTAGTAGTAGTCTAGTAATAAAGTCTATACTAATTTCCTAAAACGGGTGCGCTAATAGGGGTAGTAGGTATAACTTTCTATAGGGCTTATAGATTAGAACGCGGATCCCTTAGTATATATAGCACCCTATAATGTAATTATATATATCTATAGCTAGGTTTAGCTAGTAGAACTTCCTTAAGATTAACTTAGTAGTCTTATTTGCCCCTATATAACCTGCCTTATAGTTATTATTGTATTAGCAAGGGATTTTAAGTCTTAGGGACCTCTCCTAGGGTATCTCTAACTTTCCCTTATAGAATAAGGTTCCCTAGCTATTAATTATATAGCCCCTATAATCACTAGCTAGTCTATATACCCTCTCTAATTAGGTCTAGTAGTATAAGTTATTAGCCTATAGTCTATAGATAAGACTTTCTATTACTTTAGAGGGTTACTAACTATATACTATTTCGCTTATTATAAGCTCCCTTATAACTTAGCGTAGGATATACTATTACGCTATAGTAACTCTAGCTCTAAGCGAGTCCTCGAGGTTAATAACCTCTTGCTAAGCGTTCTCTATATCTTCCCTTGCTCTTTAGCGTTAGGTTATTATAGCTGCTATAGTTATAGTAGTATTAGTATACTATAGAGCGCTATACTAACTAGTAACTGAGGCGTCTCCGCCCCTAGAGCTATTTATCTAGAAGGGGTATTATTTTATACTAGCCCTTATAGTATTAATAAATACCTTTAAGGTCTTTATATTACCTTATAAAGTAGTAATACTTATCTATAGGTCTACTAGTAAGTTATTAATAAAACCTAGCTTCCTTACTAAGGTTAGGAGTATATTATTATATTTTACCTCCCCCTCTATATAATCTAGCCTCCTAGATAGCTTATTTACTAGGTTTATAACCCCTAATTTATACTTTAAGTTAAAGTTAAATACTAAGAGTTTATATACCTATTTAATAAGCCTTCCCTAAAGGTCTTATACTAATATGCTAATAACTCCCTTTAGCGCTTAGTAATCTATTAAAACTATAAACCTCTTTAATATATCCTAAAGGTAGTAAGCTTAGTAGTCTAGGCTTTTAACTATAGTAAGAAGCTTCTATTAGCCTACTCCCTAATACTACTTAGTATTACTAAGCTTTTATAAATAGTAAGTAACTAGTTACTACTAGCTATTAATATATTATAATAGGATACTAGATATAGCCTTTATAAAAGTATCTATTTTAACTCTTATTTTATAAGTTAGGTCCTAATATTAGAGAATAGTTACTAAGTAGAAATTAGCTTAGAGCTATTTAAAGGCCTATTAAGCCTCTTCTAGCTAGTAAAATTCGCTTCCCTTCTTACTATTCTTACTACCCTTTAGTAGGGATATTATAAGGGCTATAATACCTAAATAGCTTATAATAAACTTATAGTAGAAATTATAAAGCCCTAGGAAGACTTAGATCTCCCTATATATCTTAGGCGGCTTCTATTTAGTAATAGCTCGGATATAGGTTTAGTCTATTAATATACCTTTAGGTATAATAATATACCCTACGAACTCTCCTCGTTATTAGTATAACTTATACTTACTAAGCTTAGTATATAGCGCCTACTAGCAAAACTTATAGAGTACTTAGCAAAGGTCCTTTATATACTACTCTCTTATCTTAGAGTAAACTATAATATTATCTATATAAGTAATATAATAGGTATCTAGTAGCTTAGCGAGCGCTTAGTAAATATATACCTAGAATATTACTAGGGCGTTTATAAGTCTAAATAGTATAATAGTATATTCAAAGTACTTATAATAAGTCCTAAAAGCTATCTTCTAGTAGTCTTCTAGCTTAATATAGATATAGTAATATATATTATAAAGGTCGATCTTTGAGATCTATTTCGCTCCCTAAAGCCTATTTAATAGCTTATTCATAAGGGGGAGTAGATATTAGTTCTTTAGTATTTATAAGGAACAATAGCGGGTGCAGGGTGCAGAGCCACGCTATTAGCAAAACGTTAGCGAATTAGTAGTAAATTTACGTACCCTTAAGAAAACTCTGCAAGCTAGAGACTTAGAAGGTTAAGTAATAGTTTAATATAGCTATATATACCTACGTTTTAGTATTCTAGCCCTTCCTAGTTTAGGCCTATAGCTATACTCTTATAACTCTATTACTTCTACCTTAATTTAAGAAACTAGCGCTAGTTAGAATATTTGAAACGAACTAGTAATAGTATACTAATAAATTAGTAATAGAGTTTAACTATAATAAACTCCGGGCTAGGTATATAGAATATAACTAATAGGGTCTTAGCTAATATAATATAAGTTACTTACTAAGCCCTAAGATATAAGGAATATAGCGCGGATACTATAATAAGGGGATAGATAACCCTAGTAATAATATAGTAGGAGAGATAACCCTAAGGGGGCAGGCCTAGTCCTAGATAGCGCTAGAGTAGGTAAACCTACCCTCGCTTAGTAAATAAATAATAAGTAGTAGCTAATAGGGTACCCTACTTAAGACCCCCTAAGAAGCTAGCGTCTTAGGTATCCTTATCTAAGTAATAGGACTACTATAGAGATAGTAAGAGAGTCTTATAGAGTAAATATATCTATAATAGTAGTAGTATAAGGAATAAACTACTACCCTATTATAGGAACTCGCTAACCGCCTAGCGACGAGGTACTTATAGAGAGAATATAAGAAACCCCCTATATATAACTACTATACTATAAGTAAGGACTTTACTATAAACTAAATTAGTAACTAGATCTAGGTAGTTAAAGATAGATACTAACTACGCGCTAGTAGTATACTAGAGTAATAGATCTAATAGGTGCTTACGAAGATAAGCTTATCCCTATAGACCTAGTAGTAATACTATAAGGCTAGGCTAAAAGGAGACCTAGCTTAGGCCGACTTTATAGCGTTTATTTACTAATAATATATTAACCTAGAGCTTTAAGAGTAGAGGTACTACGAAAAGCTAGATATAATAAGGTAGAAGGAGATATAATTACTAATATAGTTCTTTATTAAATAGTTAGTAATATATTAAAACTTAGGTATAGTTAGTATAGCAGATAGTAAGGCTAAGGCTTATATATACTACTTCTAATTAGCCCCCTTTTTATATAAGGAGCTTAAATATTAGAAGGTTAAAATATAGAGACTAAGAGATATAGCTATAGAAGTAGAATACCTATAGGAAATATATTACTAATAAGGTAGCGAAACCCTATAGAGCAAAAGTAAGAAGTAATATATAGGCAAAGAGTATATACTAAGGGTCCCCCCTCTAGCGAGAGCGAGCTAAAGGGGGGGCTAGCAGAGCTCTAGCTATAGAACTACGTAAGGTTCTTAGAGCCTAATACCTTACTAACTAGTTAGTAGTATATCGTAGGGATCTAATAAGGGCTAGCCTATATTTAGCCCTAATATATAACTTGCGATATCTAACCCCTTAGTATATTTTAGCTATAAGAAGAAAGGGTATAAGAGGGTAAACTACCTAGATAAATAATAAAGCGCGAATAAAATACTAGTAGGATACTAAGCGTTTGCTAAGAAGGTAAGGGTTAATATAATCTAATCTATTAGGGAGGTTAAGGAACTTAACCTATTAGAAAACGAATAGGCTAAGGGACTATACTAGTAACCCCTATACTTATATTAAAACTAGATACCTTCCTAAGGGGAGATATTATAAAGGGATAGGTAATTATTCTCTAGAATATTACTAAATAAGAAGTAGTAGTAGATATAAATACCTATTCCTAAGTTAATATTATTAGTAATTAACTAATAAAATCCCTAGAACTATAACCTATAGTAGCGCATACCCCTATATTAGAAGGGTTTATTAGGTCCTCTATAATAAGCTGGAATATATACTAGTTAACCTTCTTCCTTATTAACTTAAGGGGATAACTAAGGAAGATATAATAACTCTTTACTAAGGCTCCCTATTCTAAAGGAGTAGGGAACCTCCTCTTATTATAATACTCTATAAGAAGGGAGAGTATTATAATTAATACCTAGATAAATACCTAGGGATATAAGCGCCTTAGTATTACTAAGCTATTAGTATTTATATAAGAGGTTATTAAGAATAGCTAGAGGGCTTATATTATATATATATTAGGGAATATTACCCCTTATAAGCTTCTAATAGAGGCCCTAGGTAAAGAGGACGCTTTAGAGGGCGAAGTAGAATTACTATTAGAGCTAATTAATAAATAGGCGACGTTTAATAAGTAAGTAGCAAGGGAATACCTAGCCCTAGAGGGCGTAGAATATATTATTAACTTAGTTAAAAGGAAGAACCCTCTATATAGGCCTATTTACCTACTAAATAAGTACTAGCTAGAGGAGCTCTGCTAATATATTACTAATAACTAAGTAATAGGGCGGATTTAACCCTTAATAAGCGAGGTAGGCGCCCCTATTCTCTTTATACCTAAGAAGGATAGATCCTTATGCCTTTATATAGATTATTAAGGCTTTAATAAGGTAATACTAAAGAACTAATATCTACTCCCCCCTATTAGTAAGCTATTAGAAAGGCTTTAGGGAGCGAAATAGGTCTTAAAGATTAACCTTTAAGATATATATTATTATATCTATATTAAGCTAGAAGACTGCTAGAAGACGGCTTTTAGGACTCGTTATAAGTACTTTAAATATACTATTATACTATTTAGACTTATAAATACCCTAGGAATATTCTAGGCGTATATTTACTAAGCGCTCGCTAAGCTACTAAATACTTATTATATTACTTATATAGATAATATTATAGTTTACTCTAAGATAAGAGAGTAGTATATAAAGGACTTTTGCTAAGTACTCCGCAGGCTTCGCTAGTAGGTATTATATACTAAACTTAGTAAGTATAGGTTTTATTAATAATAAGTAGAGTTCTTAGAGTATGTTATTATACCTAAAGGTATATTAATAGACTAAACCCGCGTCTAAGCTATTACTAAATAGAAGCTACCTAAGATATATAGGGAGATCTAAGTCTTCCTAGGATTCTATAATTTCTATTATAGGTTTATTATAAGCTATTTAGGTATTATAGCCCCTATAATATCCCTACTAAAGGGTAGTAAGAATAATAAGAAGGGGAGCGAATTTTACTAGCTAGAAGAGGCCTAATAAGCCTTTAAATAGCTCTAGGCTGCTTTCTACTTAGTAACTATTCTCTAATATTAGGACCTAACCTGCGAAATAAGGGTTAAGATAGACGCTTCTATAAAGGTTATATCTAATATCCTATTATAATATATTAATAGCTAGTAGTAACTAGTTACTTGTTATTTATAAAAGCTTAGTAATACTAAGTAGCGTTAGGGAGCAGGCTAATAGGAGCTTCTTATTATAGTTAAAAGCTTAGATTACTAAGCTTACTACCTTTAGGGTATATTAAAGAAGTTTATAATCCTAATAGATTACTAGGCGCTAAAGGGAGTTATTTATATATTAGCGCAGGACCTTTAGGGAAGGCTTACTTAATAGGTATATAAACTCTTAGTATTTAACTTTAACCTAGAGCATAAGTTAGGGGTTATAAACCTAGTAAATAGGCTACCTAGGAGGCTAGACTATATAGAGGGGGAGGTAAAATATAATAATATACTCCTAACCCTAGTAAGGAAGCTAGGGTTTATTAGTAATCTACTAGTAGACCTCTAGATAAGTAATACTACTTCATAAAGTAATATAGAGACCTTAAAAGTATTTATTAATATTATAAGGGCTAGTATAAAATAATACCCCTTCTAGATAGATAGCTCTAGGGGTAGAGACGCCTTAGTCTCTAGTTAGTAAAGCGCTTTATAGTATATTAATACTACTATAACTATAATAGCTATAATAACCTAATACTAAAGAGCAAGGGAAGATATAGAGAATACTTAGCAAGAGGTTATTAACCTAGAGGACTCGCTTAGAGCTAGGGTTATTATAGTATAGTAGTATATCCTATGCTAAGTTATAAGGGAGCTTATAACGAGTAAAATAGTATATAGTTAGTAAGTCTCTAAAGTAATAGAAAGTCTTATCGATAGATTATAGGCTAATAACTTATACTACTAGACCTAATTAGAGAGGGTATATAGACTAGCTAGTAATTATAGGGGCTATATAATTAATAGCTATAGAACCTTATTCTATAAGGGAAGGTTAGAGATATTATAAGAGAGGTCCCTAAGACTTAAAATCCTTTGCTAATACCACGACGACTATAGGGCGGGTTATATAGGGGTAAGCAAGACTACTAAGTTAATCTTAAGGAAGTTCTATTAGCTAAACTTAGCTATAGACGTATATAATTACGTTATAGGGTGCTATATATACTAAGGGATCCGAGTTCTAAGGTATAAGCCCTATAGAAAGTTATACCTACTACCCCTACTAGCGTACCCGTTTTAGGAAATTAGTAAGGACTTTATTACTAGACTGCTACTAAGCTATTAGTATAAAGGTAGGGAGTATAACATAGTCCTTATTATTATATACTAGATAACTAAGTTTACTATATTTATCCTAATAATAAAGTAGCTAATAGCTACTAAGTTAGCGCGGATTATCTATAAATAGATCGAGTACTATTTTAGCACCCTAGAGGGTATTATTAATAACTAAGATAAGCTCCTTACTAGCTAAGTTTAGGAGGAATTCACGAGAGAGAGGGCTATTAAGCGCTACCTCTCTACTATATATTACCCCTAGACCGATAGGTAGTTTAAAAGGATATACTAGATATTAGAAAAGTACCTATAAGTATACGCTAGCGACTTACTATAAGAATAGGCTATCTAGGTACCTAAGGCTAAGTTCGTATATAATAATAGTTACTATAGCACTACTAGCTACTTGCTAATAGAAGCCTTATATAGCTACTACCTATATTATATAGAATATATAACCCCTATAAATAGGGTTATAGTATAGGGTATAAGGGAGAGAATTAAATATATTTCAAGGCTTTATAAGAGGGCCTAGGAATAGTAGTAGAAAGCTATTAAGGTATAAGCTAAGTATTATAACGCGAGGTATAAGGAGCAGACCTACTATTAGAGATAAGTTATTAGGCTATTAATAAAGAACTTCTAATTTAAGAATAAAGAACTAGCGCCTAGGTTTATATAAGTAGCTATTATAGAACTAGTTAGTATATAAGTATATAGAGTTTATCTACTATTATAATACTACAGGATATATAAGATATTCTTAGTTACCTTACTAGAGCTATAAGATAATCGCTAAGTAAGTAGCGAGGGCTTACCTATATACCTAGAGCTTAAGGATAAGCTAGAGGAATAGGAGGTAAGAGAGATTATTATATAATAAGGTATTAGTAATAATATATAATACTTAGTTAAGTAAGTAGGATAGCTTATAGAATATAATATATAGGAGCCTATAGAGAACTTAGCGAACGCGTAAGAGGCTATTTATAAGTTTAATAGATAATATAAGAGGGCTTATAAGAAGTAGGATAACTAGTTGCTAAAACTATTATAATAAGTTAGTAATTATAAACCACGAGACTATAAAATAGAACTTAAATTAGAAGTAAAATATTAATTAAATTAAGTAGCGAATTATTACTAATATTATAGCGAAAAGGGGTATTATCCTATAAAAGGGGAAAAGAGCTAACTATCTAATTAGTTAATAATTTCTTAGGATAGCCACGGGGGTAACTACTATAACTACTATAACCGCGAGTAGTATTACTACGACTATTATAGCGACTAGTTACTAAACTAGCGCTATTAGTATCCCTACTATTACTACCTATAGGCTAACTACTAGCTAACTTACTACTAGTGCTACTACCTAACTCGCTACTAGAACTATTACTATTAGATATAGTAATAATAACCTTAGCTCTCTTAGTCTTCTTTACTAACTCTTAACTACTACTTTAGCTATACTTAGTAGGGGTTTAGAGGTAAGAAGCGTAGGAGATAGGGCGAGTACTAGTAATAATAATAAAGTAAGAGGGGATATTATTAGTAGTATACTTAGCGAGGTTTTCTTAAAGCTCTTTATAAAACCTAGGGAAAAAGATAATATTACGCTTATAAGCATATATAGGGACTAGCTTTAGTAAAACGTTATTAAGTAGGTAGTTAATCTTGTTATAGAAGTAGTTAATAGGATTATTATTATAAATATATAGTAGCTAGGTAGCGTTTAGGTACTAAAGAATATTAACGCTATTATAAAGAGTACTAACCTAAAAACTAATAGTTAGTAGGATATAATTAGCAAGGGAATAGCGAGCAATAGCCTATATAAACTAGGATATCGAGCGCGAGGTGCTTATAGATAGAGGCGAGCTCCTAGAGCTAAAGCTACTCTATATTATAGCTACTACTACTAGTAGTAGGATTATAAATAAGCTTAGTAATACGCTTCTATACTACTAAATAGTTACTAAGTATAGCTAGAATATAATAATAATAAAGAGGGGTTAGGATATTATTACGCTACTAGATCTAGATCTAGTAGAATATATTCTAAGTCATCTAGGCTATACCCTAAACCTCCTAAGGGACCTGCGAAATATTAAAATATAGTAACCTATTAGCGAATTAGTAGAAACTTATAGTAGCGTATTTCTTCTTATTAAAGTTATAATAAACGTATTTCTATATATACTCGCTATATATATAGCGAAGGTAGATAATATCCTAATATATTTTATAAAAATAGCTAAGGTAAGGATAGCTACTATTAGTATTACTAATAAGGTTACTAGAAAGGATCTCGGGATCGTAGAGGTATTTTATAAGAACTACGCCTATATACGTAATATAAGATATTATAGAGAGCGGTTAGCGAGAGGCTAGAAAGGGGGATAAGTAAGTTTAGAAGAGAAAAAGGAAAGGGAGAAAAGCTTAACAATTATAGCGAAGGCTTATAAAAAAGGCGCTAAAATAGGAGAAGTAGCTAGATTAAAAAAGGATTATAAAGAGGAGAAAATCTAACTAGGTTAGAGACCTCGAAAAGAAGATACCCTTTTACATTTTAAGTTACTAGGTAATAAAGCTGAATAATTACTAGTTATATACTGCTAAATAGTTATATAACTATTAGTAACTAATTAAAAAAACAATAGTAATAATTAAAATTTAAAAATACCTATAACGCGCTAGAAAAATAAAAATACGTTATTCGCTATAACTACCTAGATCTAGGGCGGAGAGCGAGAGTAAATAATATAATAAAGGTATAGAGACGCCGCCCTATAGTTAGTAATAATATCTACGACGACGTAGAGCTATATTACCCTACTAGTACGCCTTAGGGACTAAGGCTTAAGAAAGGGGGGTAATTATAAGGAATAATACCAGGTATAGGGTATAGAGCTACGCTATTAGTAAAGCGTTAGCGAATTAGTAGTAAATATATATACCCTTAAGAAAACTCTATAAGCTAGAGACTTAGAAGGTTAAGCAATAGTTTAATATAACTACGCATACCTACGTTTTAGGATTCTAGCCCTTCCTGGTTTAGGCCTATAGCCATACTCTTATAGTATTACTTTATTAAGGCTTTAATAATTTATATTAAGGTATCAGGATCTATCATTCTTAGGTATAAAGAGAATAGGGGCGCCTGCCTCGCTCGTTAAGTGTTAAATCCGCCCTATTACTTAGTTATTAGTAATATATTAGTAAAGCTCCTCTAGCTAGTATTTATTTAGCAGGTATATAGGCTTATATAGAGGTTTCTTCCTTTTAACTAAGTTAATAGTATATTCTATACCCTCTAGAGCTAGGTATTCCTTTACTAACTACTTATTAAACGTTACTTATTCTCTAAGTAGCTCTAGTAGTAATTCTATTTCGCCCTCTAAAGCGTCCTCTTTACCTAGGGCCTCTATTAGTAGCTTATAGGGGGTAATATTCCCTAATATATATATAATATAAGCCCTCTAGCTATTCTTAATAACCTCTTATATAAATACTAATAGCTTAGTAATACTAAGGCGCTTATATCCCTAGGTATTTATCTAGGTATTAATTATAATACCCTCCCTTCCTATAGAGTATTAAAATAAGAGGAGGTTCCCTACTCCTTTAGAATAGGGAGCCTTAGTAAAGAGTTATTATATCTTCCTTAGTTATCCCCTTAAGTTAATAAGGAAGAAGGTTAACTAGTACGTAATCTAGCTTATTATAGATAACCTAATAAACCCTTCTAATATAGGGGTATGCGCTACTATAGGTTATAGTTCTAGGGATTTTATTAGTTAACTACTAATAATATTAACTTAGGAATAGGAATCTATATCTATTATTACTTCTTATTTAGCGACGTTCTAGAGAATAATTACCTATTCCTTTATAGTATCTCCCCTTAGGAAGGTATCTAGTTTTAATATAAGTATAGGGGTTACTAGTATAATCCCCTAGCTTACTTATTTTCTAATAAGTTAAGTTCCTTAACCTCCCTTATAGATTAGATTATATTAACCCTCGCTTTCTTAGTAAACGCTTAGTATCCTACTAGTATTTTATTTATATTTTATTATTTATCTAGATATTCTACCCTCTTATACCCTTTCTTCCTATAGCTAAGGTATACTAAGGGGTTAAATATTATAAGTTATATACTATAGCTAAACGTAGGCTAGCTCCTATTAGATCCCTATAATATACTACTAACTAGTTAGTAAGGTATTAGGCCCTAGGAGCCTCGCGTAGTCTTATAGCTAGAGCTCTACTAGCTCCCCTTTTAGCTTGCCCTTACTATAGGGGGGACCCTTAGTATATACTCTTTAATCTTATATCGCTTCTTACTTTCGCTCTATAGGGTCTTACTACCCTATTAGTAATATATCTCCTATAAGCGTTCCGCCTCTATAGCTATATCCCTTAGTCTTTATATTTTAACATTCTAATATTTAAGCTCCTTATATAAAAAGTGGGCTAGTAAGAAGTATAGTATTAAGCTCGGAATTACGCCGCAGCCCCTTTGCAAAAAGACTATAATAAATTCACCTAGTTTGTAGGTATAATTTAGGAAATACTATATAGGTATTTTAACCTATACCCCCTACTAGTTAAGGAAAATAATATAAGAACCCTATACGTTTCTACTACTCGCAAGCAAACCCTCTAAATATTATAAAGTCGGATGCGCGTAGCACTAGGGCTAATTATATTAGAGCTAAACGGGCTACTAAGGCTCTTATAGTAATACCCTCACTAAACCTTCTAGTAAAGTAAAAGCTACTATATAAGATAACTCCTTAACCTAAAAGGTCGACCTTCTAGTAAGGTACTAAAAGTGCTATAAATACTACTATACGAGAGGTAACTCCTTAACTAGAGAGGTCTTTCCTAAGAGGTTCTTATAGCTAGAAGTATAAGAAGCTTTACGAGCAAGGCCTTATACCTCTCCCTTATCCTTATCCTTATCCCTTAACTATATTAGTACTAGACCCTATATATAAATACGCTAAGCCCGAGCGAGGCACGCTCTTTAATATAAATAATATAGAGGGGATTACTAAAGAGTTTAGCCTTAATATAATTAATAAAACCTGCTCTTTTATTAACTACTCTACTATATATAGAGAGTATATTATTAATATAACCCTTAAGAGGGCTTACCTTAATACCCCTATAGGGGACTCTATAAGGCGTAATAATATTAGAGCTAAGTAAGTAAACTTAGTAGTAGAAGTTTAGTAAGTCATTATATACCCTATAGAGTAGCCCTTCTTTAAGTAGGTCCTCTATATTACTAAGGTAGAGGTAGCCTAGGCAGTCTAGGCCTATTAGGGGAATATTAGTAAGTATAGCTTATGCTAAATAGAGAGAGCGTTACTAATAATAATATAACTATAAAGATAGTAATAACTTCTAGCGGACGAAGCGGTAATAGAGGTAGTATTTAATAGTAGCGCGGGTAGTGCGCGAGAGGAAAAGTTAATAGTTTTGTAGTCTATTAAATAATTAAAAACCACGTTATTATTAATATAAAGTTAAAGATCGTGAGGCTATCTAGTGGGGTACGTATAAGTGCAGCTATAGTTAGGAGAGTTATAATCACGTGACCGAAGGCTATGTATTATTAGGAGGCGCGGAGTTAGAAGGTCTGTTGCACTTAAGCAGGTAAAATCACTATGCAGTGGCTAGAGGCTAAGAAGTATAGTATATAAGCCTTAGCCTTACTATCTTTTATACTAACTATACCTAAGTTCTAATATATTACTAACTATTTAATGAAAAGCTATATTAGTAACTATATCTCCTTCTACCTTATTATATCTAGCTTCTTATAATACCTCTACTCTTAAAGCTCTAGGTTAATATATTAATAATAAATAAATGCTATAAAGGTAGCCTAAGCTAGGTCTCTTTCTAGCCTAGCCCTATAGTATTACTACTAGGTTTATAGGGACGAGCTTATCTTTATAAGTACCTATTAGATCTATTACTCTAGTATACTACTAGCGCGTAGTTAGTATCTATCTTTAACTACTTAGATCTAGTTATTACCCTAGTCTATAGTAAAGTCTTTACTTATAATATAATAGTTATATATAGGGGGTTTCTTATATCCTCTCTATAAGTACCTTATTACTAGGTAGTTAGCGAGTTCCTATAGTAAGGTAGTAGTTTATTCCTTATACTACTACTATTATAGATATATCTACTCTATAAGGCTCTCCTATTATCTCTATAGTAGTCCTATTACTTAGGTAAGGACACCTAAGATATTAGCTTCTCAGGGGGTCTTAAGTAGGGTATTATATTAGCTACTACTTACTATTTATTCGCTAAGCGAGGGTAGGTCTACTTACTCTGGCGCTATCTAGGACTAGGCCTGCCCCCTTAGGGTTATCTCTCTTATTATATTATTACTAGGCTTATCTATCCCCCTACTATAGTATCTATACTATATTCCTTATATCTTAAGGCTTACTAAGTAACCTATATTACATTAGCTAAGATCTTATTAATTATATTCTATATATCTAGCCCGGAGTTTATTATAATTAAACTCTATTACTAATTTATTAGTATATTATTACTAGTTTATTTTAGATATTCTAACTAGCGCTAGTTTCTTAAATCGAGGTAGAAGTAATAGAGTTATAAGAGTATAGCTATAGGCCTAAACTAGAAAGGGCTAGAATACTAAAACATAGGTATATATAGTTATATTAAACTATTACTTAACCTTCTAAGTCTCTAGCTTATAGAGTTTTCTTAAGGGTATGCATATTTACTACTAATTTACTAACGTTTTACTAATCGCGTGGCTCTGCACCCTGCACCCGCTATTATTCCTGAAAAGTAGTAATTAAAATAGAGCATATTATTAGCGGGCTAAATTTAGATCCTATCTAATTATAGGTAAGTTAATTACACCCTTATATATATTATACATATACGTAGCGAAGTCGACTAGTTTCCTCTCGAGCTAATAGCTATAAATTAATAGCTAGAATAGATCCCTCTTAGTATATATATAAGAAGTAAGATAGAACTAATAAGAATTTTACTAAGGCTATAAAGAACCTTATATAGCGATATAAAAAGATTAGGTAGTGCTATAGCGCTAATATTTCTATCTAAGTCATAGAAAGTATAAATACTATAAGTATTTTATATGAGATAAATTATTATAGCCTAAGTCTAAGGCTAAGTTAGTAAATATAGTATTAGATCTATAGTTTAAAACTTATATATTCCTAAAGGTAAGAACCTATCTTATTCCTATAATAAAGCAACTATACGATTTTATTTCTAGTAAAGCGCTTACTATCTCTATTTATTTATATAATAATTATAACAAAAAGAACTCCTAGGGCTACTACTTAGCTAAAACTATAGATCATAACGCTTAAGGTCTAATTAATACCTATAAGGAGGTAGTAAATAAAATAATTTATAATATATTATATAGTTTTATAGGTTATAAGCCTCTATAGGCTTAATTAATATACTATTTCCTAGTAGTATTTATATAGTAAAACACGGTAAAATCTTTATTCAGGGGTCGGTTAGGTAGTAGATTTAATCTATAAATTATACCATACTATTACTCATCTCATAGAAACAACCCTTAAGAAAGGGGCTTATCTCGCGATAGCCTTGACACTACCCTAGCGCGAGGTCCCGTGCCTGGTCCTGTCATACTCGTACTAGTATAGCTCGTCCTGGTATTTGTCGTACTAGTATATACGAAATGGGTGGTTCTGTCACGGGACTGGGCACGGGACCTCGTGCCAGGGTGTGTTGAGGGTATCGCGAGTCATGGCGAGCCCCTTTTCAAGTCGCGACGCGCTGCCGCAAGCAGCGCGCCCTCTCTCCTGTTCTTCGCGCTACGTCTTGTACCTAGACCTGATCCTACGAGCATCTAACCTACCTATTAAAGAGCCACGGGAACTTAAACCCTCACATACGAGCCATAACAGTACGAGCCATAACAGTACGAGCCATACTAGTACAGGCCATACATATCGTCATATCTATTCTCGCGGTGACTAGGAAGTAGGTACCCTGACTAATCGCTAGGGCATATCGCGGAAAACCTATGGCGAGGTCTCGGTAAACGTTCTATTATATATTAGGTAAAGCTAGCCTAGAGGCCCATTATATAGTGGTCACGGGCAAAAGGCGTGAAATATTGCGCTATTAGGCTCAAGTTATAGGATATCTATAGTAGCCCTACGCCGAATACCCCTCAGTAGGCCAGCCACAGCGTTAAAACCTATTCTAAGCACTTATCTAGGAGACCCATCCAGGAAACCTATCCAGGAAACCTATCTAGGACACCTAACTAGGACAGCTATCCAGGACAGCCATCCAGGATACTCATCCAGGATGCTTATCCAGGACACCTATCCAGGATAGCTATATATATATATGATAGCTATTTTAGCTATTTAGTTAGCACTAATTCTCTAGCAGGCTTGCTATTAGAGATATACTAGTTCTAGGTCGGGCTAGGTTCTTAATATAATCCGCGGGTAGTACTATAGATATAAATAAATAACTTAGATTATAGAATAGCACTTAATACAAAGCATATTATTAAATTATTATATAAGGTATGCAATTAAAACTACCTAGGGTCGCATTAGAGACCTAAATTATTATAGCAACCTATAATAGCACTAATTTCTTAGTATACCTAAGTACTAAGCTAATAGGTATATAGCTTTACTATTTAAGGAAATAGGTCTAAATTTACAGTAATATAATAGGTATTCTATCTTAAGTAGTTTAAGACAGATATATCTCTAATCTATAATTATTTTAGATATAATTACTAAAAATAATAATCTATAGTAGTAGCTACTACGCCTTAGCTACTAAGCTATTCTGATATTAGAGGAGATAGATAGTGCTCTTGCGCGCGGTTTTAGCGGCACTAGCTTTAGGGCAACAATTATTAGATCGTGGCTATTTTGGCGAGCCAACGGATAACACTAAACGCCCATGCCACAGTCCTCTAGCACTCAGCTAGTCCACCGTGCAATAGCAATTCTAGCAAGGCTTTTAAACTTAGGTACTTCCGCGCCTCTCTAGGAACCTGTACCAACGAAACATCGCTAGCAATAGAGAGGTTAAAAATGAGAGTAGTTAGATAGAGCGAAGATTATGCTTAGGGTAAGTGCAGAGCGATAAGCAACTACGTCTGGAACGCTAGTGTTGGCCACATATGTGCTTCTCCTACTTTGATCGAAGGCTGATGGTTCTTAGCTATGACTTGTTTGAAAGTTGGTACAAGTGGCAGTTCCGGCGTTTATAATTCTAAATGTTCCCCGATGCTATAACTATGTAGGAGATAGGGCAGTCGCAACTGCATCTAGCTGCGCAGCTTTGCCTTCTTGTAGATACTTATCGCACTTACTAGACCTCGTGCCTATTAACTCTTGGGATATCGAAAGAAAAGAAAAGAGCCGTTATAACCCGCTATAACGTCTATGAAGATTATTAGCTATGCTAGCCACCTAGATGCTAGTCTCTTTATCTTAATTACTATAGAGTCAGGACAGCGTTGCAAAACTCCCTGTTAACTATTCGTACTCTCGATAGTATACTAATTTCATAGAGCCTTATATACAGAGCCTTCTATTAACCTCGTCTTAGCTATAGCTATATTTATTCACTCGATATTAGCTACGCGCCTTGTTACGAGAGCGATTATAGGTAAATAAGGATAATTCGAACTAGTCGCACTGTCCGGGGTAGCTGAAAAAAAAGCGAAGCATTCCGAGGCTCTGTATATCAAGACCCTTCCCCCAGGCGTGCGCGCCCATTAGCCTTTGTGCAGTCCTAAATAGGCGGCGCCTCGTCAAAGGAAGGACGAGGGACTGCAGCATGGAAGTACTTAGCTAGACCTAACGGTTAGTATCGAGATAATTACTAGTATTAGATACCCTTAAGGTATAATAATCAGCTTGCCTCCTTATATAGTAGGGGGTATATGAGATATTTTAGTGCTATAGGTATGATCCTAAATCCCTAATATTTCCTCGCGTAATCTAGTTAAATTTGCCTCTTATGGCGATTATGCGCTTCGTTCTTAATAGTAGTAACTTTCGTTATAATTTAGATAAGGATAAGGCTTATGAGCTCGTCGTTATATAGAGAACTTCGATAGGTAAGGAGGCCTAGGTAGGTTAGTTAAGTTTCCACGTGTTATAGCATAAGTATAAGAGACTGGACGCGGCTAGCCTATATAAGCGTATATATAGTACATTCTAGCACAAAGTGCGCGGAATAGCGGATCTTTTGCGTATATAGCGTAATTAGTTATTATATCGCTATAGTATACTACCCGAAGCGTTATAATTTTCTATATACTTTAAAAGCCTTCTAGACTTAGCCCTTTTAGCTATATAGAGGTTAGGGTTTAAATCCCGCCTACTATAGCGTAATAATAGTAAATAAGTAGTATATAGTATACTTAAGCTATATACTAGCGTAGTCCTAAGTTAGGCTTAGAGGGTATATATATAGTAATATTAGTTATATAGACCTCGGGGTCTATATATACTTATCTATCTTATCTCTAATATACTTAAGGGACTAAGCGCTTAGAGTAAGGGGTAATTATAAGAGACTAGACCCAGCTAGCCTATTTAAGTATATATATAGTGCATTCTAGCACAACGTGCGCGGAATAGCGGATCTTTTGCGCATATGGCGCAATTGGTTATTGCATCGCTACGGCACACCACCCGAAGCGTTATAATAAGAAGAGAAACAAGTTGCCTTTGTAATAGGTTAATATAAAGGAAAGCTAACAGAGCACACGTCTATAATCGCATAAAACCGGTTATAAGCAAGTAGTCTGCTAGGATACGACTGCCTTTTTATATCTGAATGCGAGATTTCTCCGGAAGCTGCATTAAGCCTAACGCCCTTGTTAAAAAGCGGAGAGATTTACTTATGAATCATATACAAGCTAGCTATCTAAAGAAAACGAAGCAGCAGACTAATACTATGCTCCGAAGCTGCACCGCCCTTAGGGTAAGTAAAGGTATAATTTAGTATAGTATATAGTAGTTTATGCGGGTCTAATAACAAATCCCTATACCCTACCTCAGTTATACCTCGCACCGACAGGTACAGTCAGGCTCTACCCGTCGTGCTTATGACTTTTGATTAATTAACTAAGCCGTCTTGCGATAAAGATGCCGCTGCAAGCATAAGCTGCCTTTCTAAATATCTTATAATGTACATCGACCTCTGTGAACAAGCTCAATTTAATACGCAACAGCGCCTAATCCTAAGGCATAAGCCCGTGGGCTAAAGCATGCCCCTAATAAGCAGGCCCAGTAGCGGTGTACAGGGTGCGGCGACGGTGAGTACGTTCTGGAACGTGGGATCAGTCAGGCCTCCTCAGTCGCAGCGATATGTCACATCAGTCAGCCTAGGCGTATAGTAGTAGGCTGCTCCATAAATGGTTTCAGATGGGTAGCTGACTGAGAAGACTTGCAAAATGCAGACAAGGTGTGTGGCGCTGGCTCTCATAGTAGCGCTGAAGCTTCTAAGGGGTTTTGCTAGGATTTCCTTACTAGGAGTTTAGGATCTCGAAGGAGAGGCGGGCGACTTATAGCAAGTTCTAGCCTATAACCTATAGGTACCGGCGGCTTTCCTTGCTGAGGTCACGCAACTTCCTACTATTCTTAGTCTATAATATAGTATATAGTTGAACTAGTAGCGGTAGGAGTAGGTACTGAAGAATGTAAGTATGAATGTAGAATCGCAAATCCATATGTAATACTCGATCAAAATGTGATCTCTGTCGGCGCATTTTGCGGTTTAGGCTCCGGGAGTAGGAGGCACCATATGCACGGGAGGCGAGGGAATGCATGCGGTTCCCAGAGGCTTTCTTGGGCGTATTCGCGCCACAGGATTCAGCAGTAGTGGTGCAATTGCAGAATCGTGCCTATGCAGACATGCATTCGCAGAATACTGCCTATGCAGACGTGCACTTATAGAAACCTGCTTATGCAGATATATACTTATAGAATCCTACCTATATAGGCATACGTATATAAAATTATGCTTTTATGGATATATACTTATAGAATCGTGCTTACGCAGAATCCTACCTATATATAATTATGCTTATATAGATATATACTTAAACGATACTACCTTTATAGCCGTGTATTTAGAGAATTATGCTTATATAGACGTGTATTTATAGAATTCTGCCTTCGCAGACATGTAATTACAGAAAATTACTAAAGCAGCAGATAAAACTAAGGCGGGATCCATTCGTAGCATCACTATATATACCTTAGCTTAGAACAAGGCCACTTATACTGCGGACTGCTAGAATAACCGCAGCGCACATTTGGAGTTCGTGGTCACTGTTCTTAGAAGATAGATACTTAAACGTTATTCTAGCCTCTAGACATCCGCCGCTATATACTAGAGAATAGACTCTATGCGTTCCTAATCGTAAACCTAATATTCAAAACAGCCGAATCAGGCGATGCTATAAACTTGGACCTATCCGCATTCCTAAACAAGCCTATTAACTATAGCTAATACCCCTATATAACCGCCTCTATAACCTCCTTCACTCCTAATATATCCTTATGCTATATTAGTATCCACGCTATCCTAGCGCTATGCATGCTCCCCAGAATAGTATCTCCCTACTATATTACTATCTTAATTACGTCGTAGTCTTCCTACCCTAGGATATACTTATACCCCGCCTCCTTAAGTATGTCTATAATAATTCTAAATATTAGGCTATATATAATATATATCTAGAAGTCTACCTTAAGGTCTTTAGGATTAAGTTTCTTATACTAGTACCCCTTAAGCTACTTAAAGAAAGCTAAGTTAGATAATATATCTATATTAGGCATAGTTCTAAAGCTATATTCTTTAACTATATATCTAGGGCTTATGTTTTTATTAAAAATGAAAATACTAGTAGAAGGGTTAATAATATTACTATAAATAGCTTTTATTAGCTATTTAAGTAGATATATTAGTATAGATCTAGTGTAGATACTTTATCCTAGGGCTAGGGAATAAGATATCTCTAAGGGCTTACTTACTTCACCTTTTTTACTATTTGCTTATATCAACTCCTTATTATAATAATAATAATATACGCTAGACTACTTCTTATTAACTAAAAACGCTATATCCTTAAATACCTCCTTAAGATACTTTATATATAGTAGCTTTATATTATCCTTAAAGGGGTATTATAATATCTAAAGAGTCTATCCCTATTATATTATAATATTTAGGTCCTAGAATAAGATTATTATAGAAGCGCTACTATTTACTTATATAGCTTATATATTATCTAATAATATAAGAGCTTAAAGGTAGTCGCTTTTCTTAATATAGCCTTTACAATTACTTAGAAAATTAGGGAATTAGCCTATATACTTAGTGAAGCTGACCTTATCTAGGGAAGGGAGCGATAGTAGTATAAGAGATATGCTAAAAAGGCTAACTTAGAAGAAAACTAGTAATAATAAGCTACTTAGCCTAGAGAATAACGCTATATTAATCATTATTAAAAGGACCTTATAGTAGCTCTTAAAGTAAGTAATTAGGTAACTAAAGTATTAAAGAATAAGACTTATCCTAGTTAGATAAGTTATAGCTTATTATCTTAATTTAATAGGTCGCTAGGAATATATATTAAGCTCTAAATCTTTTCTTTACTAGTAGAGAAAGTAACGCTAAGATAATACTAGAATAGCTAAATATTAAATAAATATAATTCTATATAAAGTAGTCAAAAAGAAAGTTCTATCTTAACTTATTATTATTATATAGCTATAGTATTGCTCGGGCGCGCATATTATAGGCTAATAATAAAATTGCAAAAAGCTAGCGAGAGATGAACAAGTTCCTCTTATAGTATATCAATCTCTATTTAAAAATACAAATAGAGTAACGCATAGAGCAGCTATATATAGGGGCTTAGGCGGACTTGGCTACGCTAGAAAAGCTATAGAGCTAGTCTATAAGGTTAGAGGAAAGAAATACTATATAGCATACCCTAATACTAATCTCTCCGTGGCTATATTTCCTATATCCTCTATAAAGCTTTGCTAACTCTAATAGTTAATAGTTATTATATATATACTAGCGATCCCGCGTAATAACCGTAGCTAATATATTATTATCCTATTCGCCTACCTTAATAGAAGGAGCTATACTAATTAGAACTACGAATTAAGCTAGAACTATTAAGGCTATAAGGCAGCTACCCAAAGTATACTTACTAATTATATATTATATTAATAAGCGCCCTTTATATCTTAAGCCTCTCTAGCGTTAGTATTAAGTAGTATGATATCTCTTAGGTCTAATTATACTAATATCTAGCGATTACCGCTAGACTATAGAGCTATATATATCTTTCTATATTACCCTCTTATAATACCTAAAGTATAATTATATAGGCCTTATGCTTACTCTTTATTACTATAGTAGCTTAGTGCGAGTAGATTGCTAGAATATACTACTTATTACGCTATTTTCCTCCTAAGTATATGTAATACTTAATACTAGATATATATACTAGTTATTCGTTAGGAGTATTAATCTAGATTTCTTACTCTGGCTCTAATAGCGTTATATGATCAAGCTAAAAAGCGCGGGGCTTCTCTATAATCTATCGCAACGCACCCCTCTATATCCTATTAAATAAATGATCATAATATATTATTAAATATTATCCTCGCGCTAAGACAGGCCTGGCTTAAGCCCACGGGTTTTATAGAGTTGTAAAGTTAGGATACTATCGTATTAAGTAGAATCGAGTAACTTACGAACTAAGAATATTCCACTCTTTCTTAAAGCGTAACGTAATAATCTATTGCTTTTCGACTTCTTACTAATAGGTATTTAGGCGGGAGCGTGGGGTTCTAATACCCTCCTAGATAATATTTTATTATAGGCTATAGTTATTCTAAGTAATACTAATTAGATAGAGGCTAGCACTTAAAAGGAAACCTAGAATTACCCCGTCTATAAGCCCTACTTATTATTATGATATTATATATTAATTCTAGTCCCTATCTAGGAGACTACTTATAGGTTTAGTTATAGAAAGCTAGGTATAATCCTATGCTATCTACTAGCCTCTATTTTATAACTAGTATAATATATTAGATATATTAGATCGAGATAGGCTTTAGTATATCTATAACCTAACTAATATAATAGTTCCCTTTTAGGTAAATTAGCTTATAGGTTTTGAAGTATCAAGTGTTAATAGAAAGATTATAAAAGCTTAAAAGTCTACTTAATATAATTCTAAAGCTAAAATATAGAATAAGAATAAGAGTATTATTCTCTATTTATTAATATCTCCTATAATATTAATATTAAACCGCTCGCTACCTAGCTAGGGTAAACCTTAGCGTTCTTTATATCTTAATATATCTAGGGTTGTATTACTATTAGCTCTACTATCTAGCTTAAGCTAGCTAGTTAGTTCTATACCTTTTCTTATATATATTACTAATAAGTAGTAGTCTAAATACGTGCTAACTAATACACTATTACGTAGGATAGAGCAGGAGATAACTTGGTCTCTCCTATTGACTAATAATAAGTAGTTTAAGGCTCTATCGCCTAAGGACTAGTAGAACGTCCTAGATATATTTACTTCCTTATCTCTCTTTTAGTAAATATAGGATAGCCTAGAAGGATAGTAATATATAAAATAAGCTAAAGCCTATATAAAGCAAGCTAAAGCTAATATAAGTTAAGTTCAAGCTAACTAGTTAGCTAGGGCTATATATATATATATAAGGAGGCTAAATAGTAAGCTAAAGAGGAGGGTATTAAATTCCTTTACAATATATCGTTAATTAATAATAATATTTACTTCTCTATATAGAGAGAGAGTTACTAAAGAGTAGAGATTAGTAAAGGGACGCCTAGTAACTAAGGTATCTAGTATATAAGTAAGGTAGCTAAATATAGTAGCACGATCCTAGAAGACTATAATTATAAGTACTAGTTTTAAGAGAACGTATATATAAGTACTAATATAATATAATATAGTAGTATAAGCTATTAATTAGACTCTAATATATAGGTAATAAGATAGGGTAGCGAAGCCTAATAATTAGTATATACCTAGGAGAAATAATAATAATTCTAGAGAGACCCTTTATATAGATTAAAACTTAGCGCTTAGGTACTATAGGACTGTGGCTATCTAATTACTATGCTTGCTTTTACATATTTTATAATAAGGGGCTTATAGCGTAATAATAGGAAATATAACTAAAACTACTTTATAAGGCTAGTGTTATATAGGATCTTATTATTATTACACGAAGTACTATATAGTATATAAAGTTATATTTACCTTGCTAGAGTGCTATAACCACGTAAGCGAGTTAGAGACTTACTTAGTATTAGAATAGCCTATACTTAGCTTACTACTCTAAGGTTGTAATTACTTAGTTAGGGGCTATAGGGCGTTAAAGTAACTTAACTATTAAGTGCTAGTTATATATATATAGCCCCTAGTCGAAGTATAATATATTAGGGATAAGTAATAGTTATAATATATAAGAGACTAGACGCGGCCAGCCTATATAAGCGTATATGTGGTGTATTCCAGCACGAAGTGCGCGGAATAGCGGATCTTTTGCGCATAGCGTAATTAGTTATTATATCGCTATAGTATACTACCCGAAGCGTTATAATTTTCCGCGCACTTCGTAGGTCTTCTAGACTTAGCCCTTTTAGCTATATAGAGGTTAGGGTTTAAATCCTGCTTATTATAGTATAATAATAGCGGATAAGTAGTATATAGCGTACTTAGGCTATATACTAGCGTAGTCCTAAGTTAGGCTTAGAGGGTATATATATAGTAATATTAGTTATATAGACCTCGGGGTTTATATATATTTATCTATCTTATCTCTAATATACTTAAGGGACTAAGCGCTTAGAGTAGGGGGTAATTATAAGAGACTAGACGCGGCTAGCCTATATAAGCGTATATATAGTGTATTCCGGCACGAAGTGCGCGGAATAGCAGATCTTTTGCGCATAGCGCAATTGGTTATTGCATCGCTGCGGCACACCACCCGAAGCGTTACATAATAATAGCGTCTACTAAAGCTAAGCGGCCTTGCTTATAGTAACCGCAACTTAAGGCGGGGTCTTATAAATTTAATAAAGCATAGCAATATAGAAGAAACAAGAGACCTATAATAGAGCATACTAACTAGGAAAGACGCTGAGATCAGTCCTAATATATATCCTCCAAGGCTTATCCTTAACGCTTACTAGTATAGTAGTAGAACTAACGCTCTTTAGACTAGAACTAGGCTATATTATTTAGTTAATTAATAAGGTATCCCTATCCCTTATATACCTATTAGTAATAGTTCTATACTCCCTAAACCTATAAAGGTTATACCTTATATCTCTATCTATCTTATCTATAATAAACCTCTCGCTTTTATTATTAATTCTAATACTAGGGTCTCGCACTTAGCTACTACTACCTCGTTATATTAGGCTATTAGAGCCTATATATAAGCAATTTAAGGCTATTATATTAGTAGGTAAAAAGGGCCTATAAGCTTATTAATCTAGGTATTACGCTCGGGGGATAAGTATAAGTATATAGCTAAGGGGGTAGCGTAAGTAGGAATAGGCCCTGCTAGATATTAGTTAGCTTTATACCTTTACTAGGGGTAATATAGGGTCGCTATAGGAACTAATGAAGCTACCCGTTAAATAAAAATTATAAGTAGCCTTATTAATAATAGAGCTAGACTTAAATTAATAAGTAGCTACTTTAATAGGCTAAAGGAATTACTAAAATCGCTAGATAATCTATAAGCTATATTAGTATTACTATCCTAATCCTAATAGTAGTAGCTTTTATAGTACTTCGTATATATAGATATAACCTGCTATCCTTTCTTATTTATAACCCTATATTATCCTAATAAAAAAGCATAACCTCTAGCGAAGCCTGCGCTTTTGCTAGAGGCACGGGCGAAACCAGGGATCTACTCTATAAATAGCGTGGTATTACTTCTAAAGCCGAAAAATCTGCGATACTAACGCTAAGCAGACCTGGGTTAGGTTCCGAAGTTTTAATTATATCGACCAATTCCCTCCTTAGTATTTATATATATGGTTCTAGCTCCTGTTCTAATAGCAGTTCTACCGTATACTATCCCAGCCTTTGTCGTAGTTCTCGTTCCAGCACGCTATCTTAGCACGTCGGTTTTGGCATATCGGTTTAGGCATATTAGTTCCAGCACGTCCGTTTTCGTACGTCCGTTCTAGCACTAGTCCCACTGCAATTCTAGCTAGTTTAACAATCGATCCAGCATTAGTCTTAACTCTCGCTGCAATGGCCGTTTCTATATGTAGTACTGTGCTGTGCTAGCGCTGTTATGTGACTAGAGATAGTACGGGGGCACTGGGCTAATAGTGTGACTATTTGGGACAACAATCAAGCGATAATGCTTAACGCTGAATCTCTCGCCCGCTAAGTATTCCTAGCTTAGCCCGCTAGTCGAGGTCGCTACTAGCCTACCTAAATAGGGTAAGTAAATAGACGCAGACGCCTTCTAGCTCCTTCGCTTAGGTTACTATACCCTAGAAGGTTTCACTATATATAGCTTTAGGGAGTTTATATATAACTACTTAGCTAATATAGCTTAAAATATTAAGCCCTTATACTATAACCTTTCAAATATCCTAGATTCTACTTTTATAATAAAAGTATATAAGGAGATCGAGGGCAAACGAACTTAATCCCTTTATAACTATCTTAACCTTATTCTAGCCTAGGAGGTCCTTATGCTTAGTAAATACCTTGATTATAGTATTATATATACCCTGATTGCTATTAATGGTAGAGGTATAGGCTTCTATTATAATATGGAGGAAGTTAGTAATATCCTAAGCTTATACTACTATGGTCTTAAATTTACTAAGTATAAGGTCCTTAAGACTACTAATTATATACTTCTTAGTAAGTATATATACCTTAGTATAGAGCAAGAAGCTATTAGAGTTTTACTTTTAGTTTATAACTAATAGGTTATCCTTAGGTTCTAAAGGCTATTAATAGTTAAGATAGTAAAGGTATTATATTATTATATTAATAATAACTAGCTCGTTATTAGGAAGGGATATATAACCCTTAGTATATTCCTATATATTTATATAAGGTTTAGCGATTTAGTAGGGAAGGGGGAAGAGATATATATAGAAAGTATTATAATATATAATAGCGAAGAACTTAGATTATAAATAGATAATAGTATAATAGACTATATATATTCTTAACTTAGAGGAGATTATTAGATCTAAGTATAGTCTGCTTACGAATAAGCTAGTATTATATTAGACTATAGCTATATTAGTAGAAAATCAGGAGGCTTATACTTTAAGAGATTTATAAAGATCCTTTTATAGTTAGCTAAGGGAAGCTATATTTGGATATACTATAGCTAGGGTAAGAGCGAGTACTTAAAATAGCTCTAGAAAGGCGTCTTAAGTAGTATTAGAGTTATAAAATATCCTATCCTTTAGTAAGGACTATACTACACTAATAAGGTTTTTAAATAAGATAGTAAAGAAAAATAAATTATACTTCTTAATAAGGAATATAATCGCTTTTTACTAATATATATAGTATAAACTAGGGTTAGAAAAAACCTCCTAATAGGAGTAATTATAAAAAGCTATAATTCTCTCTACTCTTAATAGTTCTATATTAATCCTTTAGTCTAGTTTAGTTTTATAGAGTATTTTAGCTTTTCTAGAGCGAGCACCTTATTATAAGGAAATCTCTAGAGTTAGGTATTTAGGTTTCTAAATATATATAGGGTATTAGAGGTATATATATTAGGAGGGTTATATTTCTTAGGGCCTTATATAGTAGAACCTATAAGCGCGCCTTACTATAGTATATATATATTACTAGTAGTATTCTATTATAGCTAAATAAGCCTATCTTAATATAGTTAAGTATATACTAAAGAAAAGAAGTATACTTATTAACCCCTTAGTTACTATAAAAGGGGGCCCTATAGACTATATTAATAAGGAACGCCTACTATAATAGCTACTTCTAATATAATATACTTCTATCTACTTTCCTATAGACGCCCTATATATAATACTTAGCCTCTAAGATACTTAGGCTCTAGTATAAAAGTCCGAAGGTACCTCACGTATTATACTTAATAGATACTATTAGTATTACTAATAAACCTACTAAGAGGGGTATTAGCTTTATAGTAGGGATAGCGTAGCTTGAGGTTAAATATGCCTAGGTACTGCTTAGCAAGCCGGCTTATTTCCGCGTCTATTTCGGAACTATGTGCTTAACGCTCCACGGAGTTAGATCAGCTAGTAACTAGTAGACGTTATAGAAACGCATATAGTACCTATCTATCTCTAGTACTATGTAGTCTTCGACGCTGAACCTGCCGTTATTACCCTAATCCTTACCCTATGAGTTTAGAAAGGTAAGGCGGTTAGGTTTGTAGTTAACTAATACCGCAGCATAACCACTGTAATTAGGTAGAGAACGGTGCTCTATTATCTGAGCCCGTTTTAAGACTGGCTTGGGTTCAGTGGGCTTATCTTCCGGTTTAGTGGACCTATCTTCTAGTTGTTCGAAGTGGCCGTAGAACGTTTCCCATCCTTCACGTAAAAGATAAAACGTTGCAAGTATAGGGCGCTGACGGAGCACCGCTTAGCGGGCTGCATCCTCGTCTACCTCTAAGACTCGCAGTCGATACTAACTAGCAGCATTCTCTAATACGTCTTTAGCACTTCGACTATTTGGCTTTAGCGGGAAGACTTTCAAGATCCGTTTTCGAACTATTCCGATGTCATCGTACCCGCCTTCCTAACCGGAGATTCGACTTATAGCTATACAAATCACCGCGGCGGCGGCGTGCGCATAGCAAGTAGACTCTTGCCCTTGATCCGAGGGATTCTGCTATCCGCGGATGTTTTTGTCGTTAGTATATGCGTCGAGTTTGAATTTGCCTGCGATATTAAGCAGCAGATTTGCTATACTAAGGTATACTAATAGTAGTAGCGACTATATCTCGTTAAGAGCTGCTAATATTAATATAGTAGTATATAACGCGACCTCGCCGGCTAAGGGGATGCTCTAGCCTATAGAAGCTAGGGCTAGAATTAGATACGCTACGCTAGCGACTCTTAATGCTATATTAAATAGTAAGTGCTAGCTATAATACTAGCTATCCGCCGCTTAGTAGTAGAAAGAGCGTTGAGCTACTTCGGCGTTACTAGTGAGGTAAATAGATATAATACTTATGTTTACCTGCTATAGGCTTCGCGCTATAGGTATTAGATCCCTATTAGTAGAGAAGCTATCTGAGATTATAACGAGGACGTAGTCTTTTATCTTAGGATACCCTTTGAAAATCTCTAGTAAAAGGCCTAAAGCGTGCTGCATCGGTGTTCGGCTGTACGTGTACTGGCGGAGCGTGTTTAGCAACGTGGGGCCGGCGGTTTCCTCCTCTGCCGCCTGACGTTCTAGCAGTCGCTCCAACAGACGAACTACTTCACCCACTGGCCGCGGCGTCAGGTTGGTAAATCTTTCAGCCATTCCTTGCACATGCAACGCGCGAGCCTCAGCGCCTTCGAATTCTCAACCTCTCGATCTTCAGCCTCAGCGGCTAATTTGCCAGCAAGTAGACCGAAGCCGACGCCAATCGGGACATCCACGGGACCACCGCAAGCGAAACCGACGACCGCGCCTCCACATGCACCACTTCCATGGACCTTCTCTTTTGCCGTACGTATCTCCTCCTCGGATGGTATCGCATCGACAAAGTCTTAGGTCTTGTCTTGATGACGCTCAAGATGTGCATCGACGATTCGCGCCTCGTTCTCCGTAAGTTTCCCCAGAATATACTTCTTGACGTGCGGTACGCCTCCAGCATTAGCTCGCGCGATGAGCCGGTCATGGCTAGACCGGTGTCCCCCAGAGGGCCCCAGCAGCGCACTGGTAACTTCGCAAAGATCGATGGCTAGTGGGCATTGGTTATCGGTATCAAGTCCGAACATGCCAATAAAAACAATAGCATCAGGGCTATGATGTCGCTCTGACCGAGCGAGCTTCAGAGCTGCGCGGAGAACAGCGCTAAGGCGATCAGTTGCTCGCTCATTAGGGCTATCTGTCTCGAGAGCTTTGCGCATAGACGCGGACATATCGAGGAGGCAGCTGACTATAATTAAGGGCGGGGATTTAGTTATTATGAATATATTTATAAAATCGGACTAATAAGAGATTAAGAAGGTTAGAACTATAGGGGGGCTTTTTAGGATATATTTTTCCCCGTAAGTGGATTTTATTTTAATTAGTACCTCTATCCTCCTTCTACCTAATAATAGCATAAGGTTACTATTAGCTATGTTTTCGATAAATTCTCTTGCTATATATCTACTTAGCTGCTATACGTAAGAGGAACGGGATTAAAGGCGGGGGAAGGCGAAGTAATATAACGTTTAAAACCGACGAGATAGCTATTAGTCTATTTCATATGTATAACTAGATATTACTAGCCGAATAGACTAGCTCTATGATAACTATTCACGCAGACGACTAGAGGCAATAGCGCACGCGACAGTGCATTTCGCTAGCTCTAGCGACGGCGTGTCTGATAGCTGTTCATTGCCACGGTGACACCACGATAAATGTTTTATTTAGTTGGCGGCAGGCGATGCTCAACGGTGGAAGAGCAACATGTGTTCAGGTGGTCAGCCACCTGGAGAATCATCCTCTCCGGCTCCTCTGCACATGAGACCGCATGGGTTGGGGGATGCTACTCACGATGGACTCGGTGCGCCCGTCGAGCAGCGAGCGCTTCGCTCTTGGCCTGGCAATGTAATCACAAGTCATTCGAGCTTGGCTGGCCATGTAAGGCAGTCTGTTCAACCGCACATCCTTCTGTGATGAATCTCCCCCCACTGCCAAACCTCAATGCCAACGGGCGCCATCACATGCAACGGGCCCACCAGTCGCTGGATTTAGCAGGTCACTTCGTAAATCAGGCCATAACTAAGAGTCACGCCAACGAGTGCTAATGTTTCCGCGGCGCGTTACCTTAAAAAGGCGACTCACTCCGTGGATTACCGACAGGCGTAAGCAAGTGGGTGCAACCAGGGAAACGCTCCGGCGCGGAATTCCTGCTAGGTATCCATATTAGTCTTAGACTTTTGGAACCCTAGCTAATAACGCTCCTAAAAATAGACTAGAGGCAGGGTAAGGAACTCTACGTCTAATCACTATGAAAGGCGTATCGCTCTGGGCTAAGCACACACTACCCCCACCGCTAATTAGATCGTTCGCGACGTGATAGTGCTAATAACATCCAGACCTACCAACATAGAGTTATATTGAAATACTTGGGATTAGGCTATTTTCTTGCCTATGTATAACTTAGCGGGCGCTTCTCCCCTCTATCGACTTTTCTCAATTAATCTTAGTAATTCGGTAACTGGGTGCGGTTAATCCTCCACGTCCACGACTTTGAACACCTCTTCCCCTATGTCGTTAGGCAAGTATAACCTTCCTTTTGATATCAGTTTATTAAACCGGAAAGCATAACATAGCACTAATACATTTATTAGCTATATCACAAGGGCTTCCATAGTAAACCACGAACGCCCAGGGCTGCCTAAAGCAATATATCCCCTAGTATATTCAGACTTAGCTTCATTAAAAGAATAATTAAACGAAATAGCAGGCACGTTCTAGCTCTTAATGCCAGGCTATATCTAATTACACATTAGCATACTATTACTAAATTAGTAATAATAGGAGTATTCTTAGATACTAGAGGCGTTAATAGCAAGATAAAATATATCGCTTACTAACTCTTAATATAGTGCTTAATAATAATAGCAGCTTACTATAGATCTGTATAAGCCCTCGTAGCCTTGTTATATAAGTGAGAAAGTATAATAGCAGGATACTATAGCTATAGATACCAATTATATATTATAGGATCTCTCACGTTTATATATTTTAGTAATATCTAATCGGAGGATATTATAACTAGATACCCTTCGATTTTATTCCTTAGATTAACTATTACTATTAAAGCGTACAAGGCTACCATCTTATTCAAACTAGCTAGGAGTATATTAAGATTAGGAGATAATAAGATAGTTTAATCTTTCGCTCCGTTCTACCCCTATAGGTTTTCTAACTAAGCCTAACCTGCTTTTAAAGAGTATATAATTATAATAGAGATAAGTATTTTAGAGTTTAACTAGATTAACTACTACGCTATAATATTCTTCTACGCTATCTCTACGCCTCTAATAATAGCCTAGATCTATCGCAGAGCCTAAGCAAGCTAATATTCGCTATATACTAATATACTAAAGTAGCTACTCCTTTCTATAGTGCGATAAATACTCGTAGTAATAGAGATATTATATTTCTTATAGCACGACCTAGTTAAGTTATTATATATAATATCGGCTTATACTAATAGTAAGCCCACGTTTAAATTTAAGATAGCAAGGTATATTAACTAAGTTATCTTTAAATTTATAGAGATATTATCTAGTAATAATATCTTATACCTTCTCTCTTAACTACCTACTAACTTATAAATAGTAAGTAAAATCCTCTCCTAAGGTAAACCTATATCTATAAGTAAGTTTAATACTTTCTACTTAATTTCTAACTTAGGAGAAGAGTAGTTTATAAGTAAGCGCTTTTATCTTATAACTATTTCTTTACTATCTTATCTCTACTACCTATCTAAGTAACTCTACTCTTAACCCCCTTAGCTCTTCTCTTCCTCTTCTACTAATAGTAGGGGCGGGTAGGGGTCTATTTAGAAGCGCTTTCCCTACTTTCTCTCTTAACCTCCCCCCCCCCCCCCCAC
>JAVHLU010000936.1:0-42049 GCA_036785755.1 Colletotrichum ledebouriae
CTTTACTTTATTATCTCTTTTATAAATAGGCTTATTAATAGGTTATTTATTAATATATCGCTTTATATTTAGGTATTTTAAGGGATACTACGCGGTTAGGCGCTTTTCTAGCTATAGCTATATCTAGTGGGGTATATCGTAATACCTTTAGTATTACCCGTTCCTAGCGTAGTATATAACTAATATTAGCTCTAGAGTAACCTTTTTCTAGGGGTCGTTCCTCTAACCGTGGTTATAAGCAACCACATTATAGCTACTCTCGTTATAATAGATTAAGCTCTTTAGTAACTATAAATATAGCCCTATAGGACGTTTCTCAACATATAATAACTAGAAAGCTATTACTACCTTCTACTCTTTTATATTTATAAAAAGTATTATTAACCTTAATAGCTTTATAATAAAAGTTCTAAGAACCTTAGGAGTTAATATAAGCAGTATATAATAGCGAGATTATCGTGATGCCTTTAGTATCGCCCGTTCCTAGCGCGGCTCGTGACTAACGTTAGCTCTAGAGCGACCTTTTTCTAGGGGTTATTCCTC
This sequence comes from Colletotrichum ledebouriae, assembly GCA_036785755.1. NCBI lineage: Eukaryota > Fungi > Ascomycota > Sordariomycetes > Glomerellales > Glomerellaceae > Colletotrichum > Colletotrichum ledebouriae. The sequence continues at coordinate 544 of JAVHLU010000936.1, forward strand.
TAACTATAGTTATAAGTAACTATATTATAGCTACTCTCGTTATAATAGAATAAGCTCTTTAGTAACTATAAATGTGGCCTATAGAACGTTTCTCAACAGAGGTTAATCTAGTAATATACTATAGATAAACTTTATCCCTATATATTCTATTACTATTACTTAAATAATAAGAATATCAATACTTATAAAAAGTTTTACTTATATAATTTACGCTATTAAGTATAGAAGAACTTATTTATAACCCTTAGGACTAAAATAAGCTAGAGAAATATATTAACTAGCGTATTAATTCTAAGCTCGTTAAAATAACTCAAGAAAAGTATTAAGTAATATTATAATCTTTTATAATTTAAATCTAAAGCTTATATATAGTTTAACTTATTTTAAGTTTTATAACGTTAAGCTTAAGAAGATATATAAAATACTTAAAGTAAAGCCTCTTAATAATCAAGAGAAAATTAATTTTACTATTAAGAAGTATTCTATATACTTTAAGATTATAATAGTTAATAATTTAATATTCCTAGGGTTTATTAACTAATAGGCCTTTATATAAGTTAATATAGTAATTACTACCCTTAATATAGAGGATAATTATTAGTAAGCGGGTAAAAAGGGAGATAGATGAGTCTGGGCGCGCAGGGTGCAAAGGAAGCCAGGTTGGCGGCGCGAAGTTTCTACTAAGGATTAATACGCGCTATATTGCTACACTGTGAGTAAAAAAGTCGTAAATGATCTTTTTCAAGTCTGGGCTGGCCCCTGAGAGGTTATTACCCCTACGCCAGTGGCACTCAATAGAATCTCTTGGACATTCGGACATCTTTCGGAAGATCTTTCTGTTATCGGATTTATGGCGGCTACCCCTCAATACCAAGTACTTCATAGCTAAGTCTCGATCTAGTCACGCCCAGCATATTTGCCAAGATCGGATCAATCCCGCACCTCCAAGCTCCAACAGATTGATTCATTCAATCGGGCATGTCTTTCGAATGAGGGGTTTTGTTTTTCTCAAGCAGAAGGCATGTTGCTATTTTGGGTCATTTTATTTGCCAATAGCTTTGCCGTGCCCAGAACTCTTTAGATCTTACACTTTTAACAACTCTCAAATCCGTGCGTCTCTCAAGCCATCTCTCAAATCCAAGAAAACCACTTAGCTTCCCCCGAAGTCCAGTCAATGGCTCAGTCTCCAGCTTCGTCTCGGAGAGAAAACGAGGTCGACGCTATCGAAGCAAAATACAATACTTTAAACCAGAGCTTTTGGAATGAACGGGCTCCAGCAGTACTGTCTTCCTTCTCAATCCGTTATCGATGATAAGCTGACTGCCTGTACCAGCATGCCACATCATCTGAGTATGCTCTCGACCGCTTTGTGTCAGTACCTTCGCACCTCAGCGCCGTCGTCGAATTCGATCGGCCCCTACTCGGCAACATCTCTGGGCTTGATTGCGTCCACCTCCAGTGTCATATTGGAACCGACACCCTGTCCCTCGCGCGACTTGGGGCTCGTTCCGTGGCGGGGCTAGATGTCTCTGGTCAGAGCATTCACCAGGCACGCTTGCTGGCACAGAGTTGCATTGAGAGTGGAGGAAGAGAACTGTGTTTTGTGCAGGCTGACGTATACTCCGCACTCAGCGCCCTGGTTCCCGGAAGCTACGATCTAGTTTACACTGGGATTGGGGCTCTCTGCTGGCTTCCGTCCATCGCCAGATGGGCTGATGTGGTGTCCAGACTTTTGAAGCCCGGTGGCCGATTGTTTCTTCGCGAGGCTCATCCCGTCCTCTGGACTCTGGATGAGAGCGACAGCCAGGGTCTGAGCCTCAAGCATCCGTACTTCGAGGGTACTGAACCTGTCCTCCGCGACCATAAGAATAGTTATGTGGAGACGGATGCAGACGGCGGGTTCGAGCATGTTGTTACGGGTGAGTTCAACCACGGCCTGGGCGAGATCGTGCAGGCTTTGTTGGACTCTGGGATGCGGATCACGGGCCTGAAGGAGCATGACAGCCTTCCTTGGCAACACCTGCCAGCCCATATGGGGAAGCATGAGAATGGTGAATGGGCCTTGACTGAAATGAGGGAGAGGCTGCCGCATTCGTACACGTTGCAGGCCTGGAAACCCACATGAGTATCATGGTAGGACCTTGAGTTATCTCCATGTATTGCTCAACAATAAGACACAGTGGCTGGGACAAACGCTTTTCCTACTCATCGGCGGGGACAGATGGTCAGAATTAAACACTTTTGATTATTTTTTATGTGCTGTGTCGTATGTTTTTTGATGCTAACCAAGGCTTACCCGCAGCCTACGTTTCCTCTCTCAGATGCCACCCCTACAAAGGCGGCTCGTTTGGCATTTGGCGACTTGGCAGCGTCGATATTTGATAGGGCGGCCCGTCTCGGACGCGATCAAGCTGCTTCTCTCCACTAACTTCACCGCTCGACTTTTGTGACGCCGACTATTAACTCCGCCTTTGGCCTGCCTGGTCGTGTTCACGTCACAACACCACGGCAAAACGCGCCTTGGAGATGGCTACCGACGCTCAGAGGCGAGCCCCCTATTTATTTTCGTACCGCAGCTCTGTGGCATTCATCATTATCACAGTAGCGTTTGCTGTCTTCACGGTATCTACAATGACCCTGCGAAGAATTCAAATTGGCCGGTTTGACGCTAACGAGATGCATAGGATGTCTTTCTCTATGGCGTAATCGTACCAGTTGTTCCTTTTGCCTTGGAGTCGCGCGTCTCCATCGATGGAGGCACAGGTGAGTTGCACACATTGCATCATTCTGCGCCGTCCGCCGTGACTGACGGACTATCACGTCGCTTATAGTGCAGTTTTGGGTCTCGATTCTCCTCGCGGTATATGGAGCCGCCCTCCTGGTCTCCTCGCGTAAGCATACCCAAAGTTCAATATGGATAGTTCAGCCGCTCACAACACTTGCAGCGATATGGGGCTACCTCGCCGACCGCATGTCTTCCCGCCGCCTGCCCATGATAGTCGGTCTGTTGCTCCTGGGCGGAGCAACTGCACTCCTGTGAGCTGCTACCAGCATTCCCCTCTTGATTGTCGGTCGACTTCTGCAAGGTACATCTGCCGCCTTGGTCTGGACGGTCGGTCTGGCATTCATCGTCGACGCACTACCAGTGAGAATATTGGAAAGGCCATGGGATGGGTCGGAATGGCAATGAGCGCAGGTATCCTTTCGTCACCGATGTTAGGAGGTCTCGTATACAGCGCCGGCGGCTATTATTCCGTCTTTGCTATGTGTTTCGGTCTCATCGCAGTTGACACTGCGCTGCGGTTGCTGGCCATCGACGTCAAGACAGCCCAAGCCTGGTTGAGCGAGGGCCTGGTTTCCTCCGACGCCCGGACTGCTGGTGACATTCCTTTGGCTGATGAGCGGCGCCCTGACGGCCAGACGACTGGGCCAACGCTGCGAGGAGGCGAGGCCAGCCACAAACCAGCATTCCTGACCTTGCTTCGGAGGCCGCGTCTTCTTGCTGCCCTCTGGGGTACCCTCGTCCACGGGATCGTCACAACATCTTTTGACAGCACGCTTCCCCTTCTCGTCTCTGAGACCTTTAGTTGGGACTCCATCGGTGCTGGCCTGATTTTCCTGCCGCTGGTTTCGCCCTCGCTCCTTGGCCCCCTCGTTGGCGTCGCCTGCGATCGCTGGGGTGCTAGGATACTATCGAGCATCGGGTTTCTGGTTGCAACACCCTTCCTGATATGCCTTCGCTTCGTGGACAGCGACAGCCTATCACAAAAGGTAATTCTATGTGTCTTGCTTGTGGGGTTTGGCTTCGCGATGGCCTTGGTGCTCGGCCCGCTGATGGCGGAAATCACGTGGGTGGTCGAAGAGGCCATGCCTAGCTCGGCACAGAGTTCCTTTGCACAGGCGTATGGGTTGTATAATATGGCCTTCTCAGGCGGTGCCCTACTGGGTCCCATCATCGGTGGCATGATACGCGATGCTGCTGGTTGGGGAACTGTGGGGTGGGTTTTGGGCCTGGTGACATTTGTGACGTTCATTACGCAGGCCTTTTGGGTCGGTGGACCGAAGAAGCTCGAACAAGTCGGACCTCAACCAAATAGTTAGTCGACCGCTGCAGCGGGGAGGTTCAGTAACTGAAGAGGTTGCACGGTCGGTAATCTTGGAACAGGAGCTGATGCAAGGTTGTATGAGTAAGTTCTCCGGTTTCAACGCTGGAGTCGCAGTTGTTCTAACACAGTTAATCACCCCTTATATATAATAACCTTCCTTTTGCCTGATGTTTCTGTATGTTTCTCTGTATGTCAGATCTATTGCTACAAACCTCGTGAATATATATGAGCTGTGACCTCCACGCTCAAGCTGTTAGCATGAGCGGGAAATGGACGTTGTTGAATGTAGCTATCTTCTTTGTCGGTTTTGCATTGTTATGGGGCTCCACATCAGAACACGGGTGGTTACAGGCATTACTGGGGATTTGATTAGCAGTTTATGGCTGTTTTTAGTTGTAAGAACCTTTAAGGGTGTGCAACATAGGAAGATATAGACGTTTGCCCCTAAGTATCTATATTGCGTAACGGCGGTTGAAGTGAATCTTTCGGTCCTCACCTTCAGAAAGGTAAACCGAGGGGTCACAACTTTCCAATACAGCAGCTGCAAGCCAGGTATGGATCCTACAGACAGGGCACGTGGTGGAGCAATACAACATGCTACTGTAGTTACATGGCAGGGGAGACCCTCCACCAAAAGCTCAAATAACTAGGGAGCAGGGGATAGATCTTGCGGAGACCATACACGGCAGAGCAAGGCCCTTGTTGCATGGCTGGGGAGACCCTCCCCCAAGTGCCGAAATCGACCACTAGCAAGAGCCAGAAATGGATCCTATGAACAGGCGCTGTGCTGAGATCCGTTGAATGCTTGAAACTGACGTCCCTCAAAGTGAGCAACATCGGACCGCAAACCCGCTCATAATCGACTATTCCGGCAATAATTACATCGCTTTCCCGTTATGGTCGTTGACTAACAAGGGATCCCATGTCAGCCATTTGGCCCTGGAAACGGATGCACTAATCATGAGCGCGTATAGAAAGCCTGCTCTGGTTGACGCAAAACACAACCGGGAGCGCAGCTATGTTTACTAGGTTGGACATGGGAGATACGAGACTAGCAGTAATCAGACACATTTGCTATATCATCCACAATCTGGATATAAAGTTTTAAAGTTATTCTTCCGTATTCAAGGGGGACTTTACATTTGATGAGTTATTTTTGGTGTGTTGAAGAAAAAGCCGCCCTGAATTAAGCACATAACCCATGACAGAACTCACAAGATTACTAAAATGGAACTTGTGGATAAAACATCCTAAAGCATGACGTCATGTCGACACCAATTGTCCTTAGCTTTGTGTTGAGAAGGACGGCGCCATCTTCTTGATAATGGAATGAGAATGATGGTATGGTCATCGCCCGACCGAGAACGGCTTGCAAGTCAGTAGTTTGCGACTGAATGACAGATGATCACTCACCACTGATATTAGTGGACAGAAACACGGCCAGGAGGATTCTCTTTGATGGGTACGTGATGACTAGGGATTGCGGCTTGATCCACGACGCGAGTGTGGAGTTTGCGAGTCAAGACCCAGATATCAACATGAACTTTCTTTTTCTTTTTATCTGAACTTCCGTTTACCGCTTGATTCGTTATCGTGCCGATTTTCTAGGCTGAGTCTCCCATAGCGAAGCCATCGTTGTCTCATGGCCATCGTAACATCTTGATTGACACTCAACCACACATCGCTCCTGCTTTCGTCGTAACGTTGCTGATCACATAGTCCCAACTCAAAGAAGATGTCATCTATATGAGGTCGTTACGTTGCTTGCCGAAGTTCTCCGCCCGCCATAGTATGAGCTCGGCCGTCCCAAAGGCTTGGCGATTTCGGCAAAAGGGGCTCATATCGAATACGGCCATCTCTCCACGGACAGAATTACTGCTATTGGTCGTCTACGGCGAGCCACTAATGTGGGAGGGTTTTCGGTGCACTTTTTGAGCGAGATGAGCTGCCTTTTCAGGGCATGAATGACGTGACAACTCCTCAAGCGCAAGGTCTACGATCTGCAATCAACGTGTCAGATTGACGACGAACTTTTTTTGTAGGCTTTGTAACCCACAGCTCAGTAGATCAAAGAATATAGTAAGTTTCGCGATGTATTAGAACAATTTCCAGTTTGTTCTCGCAGACTATTCTGCCTGCTTGACCAAGCGTCGTGCAATCTTGTTTCGACTCCAGACTATTGTGTTTCAGTATATAATATTCATTTTGACAGCTGCCGCCGCTGTCTTTACCCGCAGCATGGACATTGGTCACCCCGAAGCCAAATATGAACGGTCAAACGCCTATATGAATCCGATTCTTCCTGGATAGCATTCAAATCCAAGCTGCATCTTTGTACCAGAGTGGAACGTTGTGTTTTTCTGCATAACATCTACCTTCTTGGCATACCCTGGTATTCCCATCTATGCGAGCAGAGATCTATTGGTCTGGAGGCTCATTAGTCACGCAATCAATCGACCCGACCATGTACCAGGGCTCGCCTCCGCCAAGGAACAAAGCGAACATTCCAGTCAGTAACTGCAGCTATGTTCCAGACCTATTTTGGGACGACGATGGTTTACTATATGTTACCTTTGCTGCTTACAATACGGCTTACAATACGGAGATAATCATGACCATATTCGACATGGATGCGAAAGTTTCTGGATCTTGGAACACAATCCGGGTTGGTACCGGTGCCGCCTGGCCTGAAGGACCACAAATATACAAGAAAGACGGATGGTACTATCTTCTGATAGCGGAGGGTGGTACAGGTCTGAACCATTCCGTGACGATTTCGCGCTCGACCAACATCTATGGACCGTACATCAGCTGTCCCGAGAATCCTATCCTTACTGCGAACAATACCTCAGCTTGTTTCCAAAGCGTGGGCCATGCCGAGCATTTCCAAGACGGGTCAGGAAACTGGTGGGGCGTGGTATTGGCTACGAGATCAGGTCCAGCTAGGAAGACGCATCCCAGGGGATGTGAGACGATGCTAGATCCGGCCACGTGGAAACATGGAGAGTGGCCGAAACTGACACCAGTGGGCGGTTGTATGAGAGGCCCCCTGCCGCAGACAGGCCAGACGCCCCCTGGAGACGAACCTCACGCCGCCAGTGGCGAGCTTGTGGACTTTCTGTGAGTTTCTAAACGGCCTGAAAACATCCTCACTTGGCGGCCATAGCCAGAATCTCTCTTCGCATTGTCGCCGGAGGAGCGTCGCCATACTCTTTGGGTGACTGCTTCAAGAGCTAACTTGACGGGTGCAAGCAACTTTAGTGCAGGTATAGACAGCCAAGTCGTTTTATCCATATTGCAAACCAGCACTCTGTTTGATTTCTCGGTAGATATCTCATTTCCGTGCACGGCGGAGGACGCGGAGGCTGATATTTCGGTCTTGCTAACCCAGTTCCAGCACATCGATCTCGGCTTCGTGCAACTTCGAACCGATGATGGTGAACGCAAGCCTCACTTGCGTCTCAGAACCGAGGCTTCGGGGCTTCCAGGCACCAAGGCCCCGAGAATAAATGTTCAAATCATGTCGTCCTCCTGGCTCGGATAGCCCATCAGACTGCGAGTCGCGGCGCCCGATGATGAAACTTACGCTTTCACTGCGGCTTCCACTTCTCAGCCCGAAGATAGAATCGCATTGGGCTCAATCAAGAGTGATCTTGCCAGTGGTGGCTCTGGAAGGTTTACGGATAAGTTGCCGCTGTGCGCATATACATGACATGATCTTTAACCAGCTACGGCCTCAGGTGTTCTATTGGGGCGTTTTGTCACTACGCATGGCGGTAACCACATCAACGCATACCTACCTCACCTCGTGGGAATACCGACCACGAGCGCAGAAAGCTGGACCGAATCAGTCTGTCACTCTAGCGGAATAGTAAGTATAATATTGACTACACACATAGTTTCGTTTCCTCGCCACTTTAACGGGTATCTTGACGGGACGCATTTGGGTCATTCGCTGGCCAACACGGGAATCGATGAGCAAGACGGCTTTACCAGTCGCTGCCTATGGCGCGTACGCCCGAGTATATGGTAACTTAGAAAGCAGTCGGACCTCAGAGTTGAAATCGAAGCAACGGCTTAGTCCAATTTGCGGGGAAATACAGTACAGTTTGTCGGCTCTGTAGCCATGGATTGAGCGGTGAGTGAGTGCTGCAACACGTTTTGGATGGTTGAAAGCTTTACCTCGCTATGAGCATGTGCCGGGGGAAGCTCGAGGTTGGATTCTAGCCACGATGAAGGCAGCAGAAAAAGAGCCTTCGGCAAGCTCAAGAGTTGAGTGAATTGGTGGTCTCAAAACGGTTTTTTTGGGGGGGGGCATCTCTTCGGGCGTTAGGTTTCGGCGAAGTGTTTGAGAAGGGATTGGATCCTGTTGGCGTTGGGTGTAAGTGCTGTGTACCACGATCAACAGGAACGATGCCTGCGAGGTGCGTAGTCTTTGATAGCGATAATACTTCATCCGGAGCGTAGCTCCTTTCGGGCGGAGCACGCGGAGCACGGGGAGCACGGAAGGAGCGGAGCAAAGTCTTATAACGAAAAATCACCACGCATGGACTCAAATTCAATAAGAGTGCTCCCTTTACCTATTAGTTAATTAATTGCCAACACTTAACCGTCCTTTGCGGATCAGTTGGATCAATCATCTTGGAGCAATAAAGAAGGTAGGAAGGTAGGAAGGAAGGTTCGGGACGCTCCGGGAGTCTCGCTGAAGACCCATTTCAATTATCTTCAGCGTCTTACGTCTCTGGTCACTACGTCTCAGTCGACATCTTCAGATCCTCACAACAAGGCACGCAATGGCGATACTATTGAAACTCTCTTTGCAATTAGTCTTGTTGCGAACACATCCCAAGCGGTATACGCCTCGCTCTCGATTGAGTGTAGCCAGCGGCCCCGCTTCATCACACAAAATGCCCGCAAGTAAACCTGAACGAAAGAATCTTGGAAGCAGACACTTTACTCGGTTACCCAGCACCTTCCCCCAAATGCAGTTTGATTAAGTGGGTGCCATCAGTGCCCTAATGGCAGGTCTGACCAAGAGGTACTTTCCCACCTAAGCCAAGGTACCTCGGGTACGCCACATACGATCCTTCCTTCTCGGCATCTTTGCCGTCATCTTTTCGTCAGCCTCACATATTCTTATTGGAAAACAGGGATCATTGAGAAAGCACGCAATCACCGTAGTTCGTCACGACTCGACCACTTGACACGACCAGCCCACCGAGCAGAGCATCACCAACTTTGTACCAGAAACCCAGAAACGTCGCCGGATTCCCTGCAATCATACGAAAATTGCCATTTCTACCAACGACGCAATCGAACCATCCAATCTACCAAGGGCGATCCTCCTCCCGTCTGCTACCCACCTCTTACGCCTGGACGGCCTTCAAGAATGACCGGCTCTCGTTACCTTGGACCACCTTGGCCACCGGCGTGAGGTACGCCTCGCTCGCCTCGTCTCCGCCCTGCAGCTGACGAACATACGCCTGCGCAACTCTAAGCCAGTTGGCCTTCTCGCCTCTGCTAGCGCCTTGTCCTTCCCACACCCACACGGCACGGCCCGCGTCGTCCAAGAGGAAGACATCCTGGCCATCGAAGTCTGACATGGAAGCCTTGCTTCCGTCCTTGACGAGGTCGAACCTGAGATCTCCAGAGGAGTCGCTGAGCCTGAAGAGCTTCTGTGGCCTCTCGCCCGCGTGAGCCTTGGAAGCCGACCTGACAGGTCTGGGGCACTTGAAGCCGCTCTGAGGCGTATCGTCGTCGCCGCCGAGGAGACCCACAATCACACGCGACCTCGACTCCTCTTGCGTCAAGACCTCGACGTCGATGTGTTTCGCCAGAGTCATGTCGTTGACAACCTGTGCGGCCTTGGCCTTCTCCATCGGACTGCACCTCTTGCCCTGCCACTGCCAGATCTTGTCGCCTGTGTCCAGCACGAAGACGTCTTCGTCGTCCAAGCTCTTCCAGTTGGGCTCAACTTCGTGTACCACAACCCCGCTGGCGCCGACCGCCGGGTTCTTGAAGATGCGCAGCAGTGTGAGAATCTGTCCCTTACGCTCTTCCTCCTCAACATGACGGAAGCCAGACCTGACGCCCCCAGAACGCATCTGGATCCGGGGGAAAAGCCCCAAAAACTCATCGGATGGCGCCGCCTGCACCTCGCGATGCTGGGTAGCAGATCCGTGCAAGAACTCATCAAGCTCTACGGTCTTGTACGCTGCAGTGCCGGCCTCATCCTGCGAGGTGTGCGCTCCGAGCCAGAAGAAGATTTCGTGGCCAAGCTTTTCAGCGTCGTCTTTGGACCCGACCTTATACGAGTGGAGGACAATATAGCTGTCGCCGTCCATGAACTGGCCATACTTCTCCTTGGGCCACGCCACGACCTCGAAATCTTCGATACGCCAGATGTAAAGCCCAGCAGCCTGTCCGACCTTTCCGTCGTTCCAGGCTGGCTCGGTTGCAGCAGAGTTATACTTCACACGATGGTCGATGTCCGTGCCAATGAGCTCGACATTGCTGTCCTTGATGTCATACTCCTTGGGATGCACGAGACCCTGTTCTGGCGCCATTTTCAGTCTCTGTCGGCAAAAAATTACTGAAGGGTTGTCTATTTCGATGAATTGGAGTTGGAGAAATTGACGAAGGACGCGTTGGTGCAAGCCGCAAAGTCTGGAATCATTCACGATGAAAGCGAGGCCCAAGAACAGCGTTTCAACGTCATGGCGAAGACAGGGCGATCAGGGGTGGGCTCAGCCAGTCACAGTGAAGTGCTCTCGTCAGCTGTGCGGGGATCTGCAAATTCAATTGGGCCACGGCCCCGATTTTTCCTGCGGCTGTATCTCGAAGCCACAGGAGGTCGATCCATCAATAATAATCAAGGTTACAGCGAGTGGCTCCGAAACGCCTCTTCCAAGTCCCAGTCCACCAGCGCCAGCCCGCCCCAGCAGATTACCGGGGTTAATGTCTTCGCAACACACCGCAAAATTGCCCACGATACATGCCGGGTGCGAGCAAAATTCCACCATGATGCCGTTTCAACTGAAAGGGGTATTGAATCCAAGCCAGTCTGATTCCGGGTCCGGCGCACCGGTGCTTCTCATAGAATCGCCGCCCAAGCCGCTTATTGCCTGGGCTTGCAGAATATTGGTTTGGCCATTAGCAGCTCGCGTTTGTGGGTCCGACATCTTCGGATAATTGAAAAAGTCAAACACGTCGATGTTGTCGAGCTCGCTTAAAGACGTTACCTGTGTCGACGTTGGCTCCAAGCCAGACCGCCGCGTTGAAGATGTCAAGGTCACTAGGTCATGAGCACTCCTGGAGATGACGGTGTCAGCAACGGAGTCCGGGAGCAAATGCGGGCCAGCATACACGGGATATACTGACTTTCTCATGGCCGTAAAGTCCATGTCGCCTTGACGTCCACGCTGGACTACCCGAGCGAGGATGTTGGCATAATTATTTGCCACCTCCCAGTACTGGCCGACATGTCTGAGGGTTTCGATGAAGAAATCAATCTTGGGGTCCACGGGGCAGCCAACAGTCGCTGCATGGACGAGCAGTAACCTCGCGGCCACCCATAATGAGAATGCAAAAGGAGGACCCAGCAGGTCAAGACCATTGGCCTCGAAAACATCTTGGGCGATGTCACCTAGACTCTGCACGGCCGACAGACACCGCTGCATTGCATAATGTGATGGGACGAAGATGTGAGATCTCACGGTGGGGTACGCAGCCGAGGAATGCAGACGCACCACCGACGTGACATAGGCGCTGTGCAGCATGAACCAGTTCGCAACACGGCTAGCTGGATCTGAGTGGCACAGCGCTGATATCCTGCTATATTCGCTCGGCAGGCTTTGCAACCAATTGTCGAGCGCCCCGTCCAACGACCTGTATGTGTTACGCCAGACGGCCATCTCAGCCGAAGATGTTACATCTATGGGCGTCTTTAGAAAGTCGTGTACTTTGCTGAGTATCCGCAGAATCTCGCAGTGGTATGAGAAACTGCCGAGATTGTCCGGCTTGTTGATCGCCGGAGGGGCTGTTGGATCGGAAGAAGGGCCCCATGATCTAGTCTCGACGGGAACGTTTCTGGAAAACAAGTCGTACGAGCACGGAAGACCTCGCTTCATCTTCTTGTCATCAAGCATGAAATCGAAAGTCGTTGTCGCGATCGTGGCGTATCGATCGAGCAGGTATACCATCCAACATAAACGCCGCCTGCCTTCGTCTTCGATCCATGATTCGGGTCGACCCATCGCGACTCTACGAATCGACCCAGTGTGCGGCGTCTCTTCGGCTTCGGCAATAAGGTATACACTGCTTTCCTCGCACAGGTCAAGCTGCCTCACGTTTTGTGCGAGAAGCGCGAGCATGTTCCACCCGCGCGGGCCGTTGGAGGTTCCGAGCTCATCCAGACACAGAATGACCAACGCCCTCAGCGCCGCGATGCTAACAATTTCCATTGCGTATATCTGGACCCTGCCTTTCGAGACTGCGTGGTAGTGGGATCGCATCTCGGGTGACAGCCGCGGGTCTTTCAGGAATCTGAGGGTTGTCGCTACGATGGCGTGTAGTAGGACGCGGTCTGCATCGGTGAGGGAAGTCGAGCCGAAGAAGGCACCGAACGTTGTCTTGCGGTCAAGAATCGGACACCAGGTGTTGCAGTGTTTGAAGTAAAGGTCGACAAGCGTGTAGAGCATGTCGTGCGGCGGAAACTCTGACACCGTCGACAGGGACGACGATGCATCTTTCCGGGGCCCAGAGATGCCAGGCGATGCACCTGCTTGGCTAAAGGAGTCGGCAGCGGAGAGGTTCAGGAGAGCCTGCACTGAAGTCCGATCGCCATTCTGAATCGCCTCCTGAGCTGCATCGCTGGCCTGCCAGAAAGGACTTGAGAAGGCTGGCGTCCTTCCATTGGTGGTCGGCGCAGTCCTGGGAATAGCTGCTGTAGAGCTGACGCCGTTTCCATCATGATGAAGTCCTTCCACGTGAGACGATGCCTGGTTGCTGATAGCTGGAGAAAGAGCCTGAGTATTGGCGACATGGTCGTTGGCGATGTGATCCTCCACACGACGGCCCAGGGCCTGCAGGAGCGCGTCAAGCCTGTTAACCTTGGCCTCAAGCTCGAGACTGAAGCCGATCCGGCTTCCGGGTTTCTGCCTCTCAAGATAGACACAGGTGCGGTTGTGGCGGGCACACCATGAGCAGGCGGGTTCTGCACGATCGCATTTCACCTTTCTCGCCTTGCATAGCTCGCATCTGGGACGCGGTTAGCCGAGTGCCACAACATCAAACACACGTACGATGTCTTCTGGTGCTTCTCCCTCTTGCGCTTCCTCGGTGGCCCGGCCGAGCCGTTGTTGGTCGTGTCATCACCACTCGAGCCTTCGTCGTGGCTGAAGACCGAGTTCGCTTCCTCCTCGGCCATTGATTGCGGGCGTGCATTCGCATTCGTTCCTAGCATGTTTGTCCCATTGTCGTGGGAGCTCCACATTCCCCCTTATTTACTCTAACAGAAAGTGAAGTCTTGTTCTTATCAGGGCCCTTTTTGGATGGAGCCTGAAGGAGCAGGGCCGAATTTGATGTCAGAAAGTGGTCATTTCACATTGCACTGGTGGGCGGGCGTGCAGCAAGCACCTTCAGTGAAAAGCGAACTAAGCTGACGTTTTGCCTCAGCCGGCCGGGATTGTGGAGAATGCACTTCAGCACCTGGAGCGTATGGAGATAACCCGGCCTTGGCGGCCGTAGTTGGCCGGGTTGAGGCCAATGTGTGCCAGTCGTACCTAGGTGGAGATGGGTTCGATTCCTATCAGCGCTATTGGTATTTCACTTTGGCTCAATTGCCAAGTCTTGGGACTTATAGGTTCTGGGCAACGTGGGCAGCTGGTTCCAGTTGGGTGCACGAGCCTGCAGCATGCAAAGCGCAAGCACAGGCAAACAGAATGTCAAGCACAATGGACCCAGAGTAGAGACTGCCGAATCTTCAGCGAGCAGCAAAGGACTGACAAGACTAGGGGCCTAAAGAGTCGGGAAAGCCAAGCCTGCGAGAAAGACTTTGTCAGCAGGCTCTCGTAGTCCTGGAGTGTCCGAGTCTGACCAGAGTGCAGCGTGCCAGCGAGCCGCCCGGGTGTTCGGTGTTCTCGCCCGACACACACAGAGAAGAAGGATGCGAAGGAAAAGCTCATGTCCAGTTCCAGTTATCGGCCCACCTCAGTCCACAATAAGAACTCGATCTTGCGTGTTGCAAAAAGCCTACGGAAGCCCACGGAACGCCAGGAATAAAGACTCCGCCGCGCCGCTATTGCGCGCCAGCCAAGCCGTCTCTCCAACCAGTTCCGTGCTCTCGTTCTTCCGGAAAACCGTTACACACAACATCCCGCAGCATGGGATGGCCGGATCGGATGGAGGGCGATCGCTGCGCCCAATGGTGAGGTCCAGGGAGGCGATGACGATAACGAGAGCCATCTCCGAACCCCCTCTGTCGCAGCAATCGTTAGCCGCAGGAACCGCTTTGCGCCTCTGTTCTCCATCTGTCTGTCTCCAAAGTTTGCGATCAGAACGTCCCCAATTTGGCAAACAGCGCCGCACCCCAGCCATCCCGAATTGCACCCCGCTCATTGACTTCCCCTGTCAAGGCTGCCTCTGCGAGGATAATCCATGGGGTCTCATAACCGTCAAAAGGTGGGGGCTTCAACGGCAGTGGCTTCGAGTCTTCAACGACGCCGCTCGCGCGGGGCACAAAATGGCTGGTGATTTACCATCGTCGTCCGCGGGCTTCTTCCGAAACGACGACTCAGTTCAAACAAGACGATGGAGCCACCGGGACAGCCTGTCTTCCGATCATCCTGGCCTTTCAGGGCAGCCCCAACACATAACAGAATGCGTCATTTCGTCGTAGTACCTATGATACAATTCGGAGCTTCCCCAATCCTCGATCGCGCTGCCGTCCTAATGGGATTCCCCAAGCAACACGGTGGTATATGGCAAAAAATCCTAAAAAAGATGAATTCTCGACACCCGATAATTATTTTTATTTTTAGCTTGACCAGCCCTTGCTCATCTGGACTGCTTTCTCCCAGCGGGCGAAGCGCTTGGCCGCTTCCTCGTCTGTGATCTGGGGCTTGAACATGGTGCGACCCTCCATGTTGACGTCCTGGAGCTCGTCGAAGCTCTTCCAGATACCCACAGCGAAGCCTGCCGCGATGGCCGCGCCGAGGGCGGTGGTCTCGCGCATGCCAGGTCGGTTGACAGGGATGCCAATGATGTCTGACTGGGTCTACGCAAGGGTTAGTCTTTTTCTCCGTCCCGAGGCTCGGATAAGGTCCGGGGTCTCTCTTCTTACCTGCATGACAAGGTCGGAGTTGCACATGCCACCGTCGACGGCGAGCTCAGTGAGGGCGGCACCACTGTCCTTCTCCATGGAGTCCAAGATGGCCTTGGTCTGGAAGCAAGTGGCCTCGAGAGTCGCGCGCGCAATGTGACCACGCTGGGTGTAGGCAGTAATACCAAAAATGGTACCGCGGGCATCGTCAATCCAGTAGGGGGCAAACAGACCGCTGAAGGCGGTGACGAAGGTGCAGCCACCGTTGTCCTCGACCGTCTCGGCAAGAGCGCTGAGCTTGGCGGATGACTCCATGAAGCCGAAGTTGTCAACGAGGAACTTGACACTTGATCCGGCGACGGCAATGCTGCCCTCGAGAGCGTACATGGTCTTGCCAGGACCGAAGTCGAAAGCAACAGTAGTCATCAGGCCGTGAGTAGAGATGACGGGCTTAGGACCAATGTTGTACAACAAGAAGCACCCAGTGCCGTAGGTGTTCTTGGCCAGACCGGGAGTGAAACCCTTCTGTCCGACAAGAGCGGCGGACTGATCGCCCAAGCAGCCAGTGATCTTGGTACCGCTCAAGGAAGTGTTGGCCAGCGTGCCGTAAGCCTCAGGATCAGACGAGCGCACAATCTTGGCGAGCTTGACCTTCTTTGGGTCTATTCTGAACCAATCAATGAGATCGTCGTCATACTGCAGAGTATGGATGTTCATGAACATGGTGCGGGCGGCATTGGAGGGATCGGAGACGTAAACATCGCGCGCCGGGCCACCGTTGAGCTTGTAAACCAACCAGGTGTCAACGGTGCCGAAAGCCAGAACACCACGCTCGTAAGCATCCTTCACCTCCGGGCTAGTTTCAAGCAGCCAAAGCAGCTTGCCGACGGAAGGGTATGTGGAAAGGGGAAGACCGCATCGCTGGGTGAGCTCGCTAGCGCCGAGGCGGTGCTTCAGCTTCCGGACGAGGTCCTTGGTACGGGTGTCGGTCCAAACAATGGCATTGTACAAAGCCTTGCCGGTGGTCTTGTCCCACAAGACAGTGGTCTCTCTCTGGTTGGTGATACCGACGGCCTTGATCTGGTCGCGGGAGTGGCCTTGTGTCTCAAAGGCCTGGACGGCCCCGTCAATGCACTGTTCGACCGAAGAGACGAGCTCCTCGGGGTCGTGCTCGTGCCAGCTGTCGCAAAAACGAATTAGCTTCCCCTCGCCGCGACTACGGGCGAGCCAATTGAGGTCGCAACTTACCCGGGGTTGGGGTAAATCTGCTTGAACTCAAGCTGGTGCGTCGCAATGACCTCACCGTGGGGGTTGAAGATGAGGAAACGCGTGCTCGTAGTGCCTTGATCAATGGCACCAACGAACTGCGCGTTGACTGGGGCAGCGGCGGGAGACATGTTGTCGGAGGATTGTTTGAATCGGCCGGGGAGAAGAGACGAGAGCATCCAGAGACAACTGCGACGGCGGCGGCGGCGACGACGACGATGACGACGGGCGCAACGAGCAGGAGAAGAAGGAGAAGGACGGTCGGGTATCTTGCGAAACAGGATAAGGAGTGAAGAGAAGAAATAGGCACCCGGATGAGACTGAGTCTCACGGGCTGGCAAAATATTTGTAGTGGCCCTTCTGCGGTCCCGTGTGCGCGCGCATGTGGGAAACTCAGCTCCAGCTAGACGCGGCGTCGGGTTAGCTCTTCCTCCATGGGGAACAGAAACAAGACAGCTTTCTCGAAAGCTACCCCTCATTCCCATCTCTACCCCATCCCCAGATCGTGTGGAGATGTCACGAGATGAGCACCAACAGACCGGACTGGGAGAACCGCAGCTCTGTCAACGGGGGGCCCCGGAATGCAGGATCATCTTCCCCACTGGGAGCTGCGAACGGATTAAAACGGGGAAGCTTTTCTTCAGCAGCAAGGAAATGGAATCCTGGGACGCGAAGAATGCGGAATGCCATGGTTCGGGGTGGGCACACCGAGTCACCGCAGTGTGTCCCCCGATGGCTCAAGGCAAACAGGCACCTTCGGCCGTGAGCAGCGAGGAAATGTGGAGGAGGACGGGGGCCGGATCATGCTGCGATGGGGCTGATGTCATTCACTCCATCGGTCGGTGGATCCGGCCTTATGCCGGCCGTTATCTCGAGCACCGGTCGCCCGAAGAGCGGGGTTTCTTTCAGGAGAGAGACGAGATTGATCAGGATGGCTACGGATAGCCCGTGGTGGGCTCTACGTGAGGAGGAGTTCGGTTTGCCGTGTGCTGGGTGCATCCACTTCCTGCAGACAATGCATTGCATGCCTCTACACTAAACGGAGCACATCGACGAACAACTCGTGGCCACGAGGGTGGATTGAGTGAGCAGCGTTCGGGGATGGCCGCTGCGCGGCACAAGCAGCCAACCAACAGACATCACCGTCAGTGAAACGCAGCAACGGCTTCGACTTCCCAATCGAACGTGCCAATCCCACGCGATCATGCAGCAAATCATGTGCCGACCTGCGCTTCCAAGACTGACAAATCGCCCCCTGGTTTGCTGCCGTGGTTCCCCTCCACTACGTTGCACTCGCGCTCACACCACCTGTCTCATTCGC
Source organism: Colletotrichum ledebouriae (assembly GCA_036785755.1). Taxonomy (NCBI): domain Eukaryota; kingdom Fungi; phylum Ascomycota; class Sordariomycetes; order Glomerellales; family Glomerellaceae; genus Colletotrichum; species Colletotrichum ledebouriae. The sequence goes on from JAVHLU010000936.1 coordinate 18,557, forward strand.
CCGTCCGCAAACGACAAACTGCGGGGAAGCGGCGAAAACTCCAAGTGCGATGCAATCAAGGACAAACCAGAGGCGATGGGTCTGGGTTGTGTAGTAGTGAGTTGCGATAAGCTGCGGCTGAGGTCTCTCGCCTTCTTGCTCTGTTATGTGGGAAACCAACGTCATTGGCCCAATTGCTAGTAATCGAAACCCTGGCCGAGGACGACAGCGCGGAATTGAGATCGGGGAGGGAAAAAAAAGAAAGGAAAAAAAAAAAAGGCCTGCGAATTGTGACGGCCTGGTCATGATAGGCGTACCCGTCGTGTATGACGTTTGCCGCGGCGGTCACAAAGTTCGGAAGTGGTGTGGCTCGTCACTGTCAGATTGGGACTCCATACCCTGGACCCTTGGCGCCTTTTGCCCAGCCCCAGAAGGCCCCAGGGATGCATCATCAAAGAGGAAATCTTCGATCTGATCAGTCAGAATTCGAGCCGTATTAATGGGGAACCAGGAAGCTCGGGGGGGGGGGGGGGGGGGGGGACGTCAGGAGGCGTGTTGTGAACTTAAGCCTCTCCAGTTTTTTTTTTTTTTTTTTTTTTTTTTTTTTTTGAAAAAAATAGTCTCGGGAGCTGAATGCAAACTCAGAGTCTGCAACGCCTACCCAATAAGCAACCAGAAGACAAAGTTGCATAAGTTGCATGCGAACGCCGGAATCAGCAACGCCCATTAAGAGGAAAAAAAGCGGACGGAGGATCGAATAAACTGGTCCCCGGGGAGCCGCACCGAAACCTACCAGGGCGACTCGGGTATAATCTCCAGCCTTCTTTATCGCACTCGGCCGCGCAAAGGTCCTCCATCTCACGCGCTCATCCACGACCCACGGCCCCCCTCTCCACACGTGGGAACTGCAACAGAAGCTTACCTCTGGAGAACCACACATCCTTCCATGCACAGAAGAGCGACGGGCACACCCTGTATCGCCATTGCCAGGAAGTGAAGCCTGTTACTGGCGCGGGTGTGGGTTTCGTCGTTTCTGTACCTCTACTTTGCGCAACCTGTGCGTTCCCCCCAGTCCGCACCTTGGCGAACCCCGGAAAAGACGAGCGAAAGCAGAAGGGGGTGCAAAGAGGGGGTAAGAGGGAAGGCCTGACAGTCAGGAGCAGACGAAGTCAACGTCCCCCGGGGCCAGCTCCAGAATTCCTTCACAGAAAAGCCTCGGCCGACGTCCGTAGTAACGTCTCCTCCCTCCCAGTCGACCACTTCAACTTCGGTGTGAGCCACCGAACTGCATCACACTCCCTTCGTCCCACCGTCCGGCCGTGTCTTCTTCGCCTTCTTCTCTACATTTGCAACGCCGAGGCCACCTGAGCGACTTCTTTTCGCCCATATCGTTCGATTTTTCATCCTCATCCGCAAGGCCCGTACGGAGCACACACAGCCCCTTTCGCACCCTTTCGTATCCTCGCGAAGCACATCGGCAACCGACTTGCTGGTATCCCAGAGATCCGTAATTGGAAAGAGCCAATCTCCTCGTTTGAGTCCTCGTGGTCGTTGAATCCCGGGGGTAAAACCACCCTCTTTGATCAGAGTCCCCATCAGGCCCCAAGATCCACAGAGTCGCATCAAGCAAGTAAACCGGTCGAAGATGGGTAAGCGTCAAGATTTCCTGCGAGCCCCCCTCCTCATCTCTTTCCCCAAAGTTGCCAACCCGGCGGATCGGTACAACGGTCATCCAGCCCCGTGGGATGTGATCAGCCCGTGGGGACCATAAGAAGAAGCTTCTTCCCCATGGGAGACGTGGGATGATGTTTGGCCAGGCCACCACCCGTCTCGTCCCATCTTTGTCGCTCCACTTACTCCTCGTTTTCTCTCCTCTCTCTCTCGCTTCCTTTCTTGCTTGGCTTCACCTCTCATCCTCGCGCCCGTTCGTCTGCCTGATATCGAAAACGTTATTCGGTTCTAATGACCATCACTGTCCACACAGCAGCATCGGTGTCTGAGTCGTCGTCCGTTGGCAAGCAGCACGTTCCAGTCTTCAAGTCCGAGATGGGAGGCGAAGAAACCCACGAGGAGCACGCCACCGGCACCATGACTCCTCCTCAGATGATGGACGAGGAGTTGTGGTGGTCTCGTGTACGTGAGAACCTTGGGGACGGCTTCTCCGAGTTCTTCGGCACCATGGTCCTCATCATGTTTGGCGACGGAGTCGTTGCTCAGGTCACTCTTAGCAACCAGACCAAGGGTGACTACCAGAGTATTTCCTGGGGCTGGGGGTAAGTGACAACACTCTTCAATCCGGGTCGCAGTGTTTCATCGTGGCTTCATCGATGGACATGCGAAATCACACAGCCAACTGACTCGTCGCCTCTAGATTGGGAGTCATGCTCGGCGTCTACGTCGGCAAGAAATCCGGCGGTCATCTCAACCCAGCAGTGACACTCGCCAACTGCGTATACCGAGGCATGCCCTGGCGCAAGTTCCCCATCTACTTCATGGGCCAGCTCCTGGGAGCCATGGCCGCGGCCTTCATCCTCTACGGCAACTACATGTCCGCCATCGACAACTTCGAGGGCAAGGGCATCCGCACCGTCTCCGGCCCCAACGCCACGGCCGGCATCTTCTGCACTTACCCGGCCGAGTTCATGACCCGAACCGGCATGTTCTTCTCCGAATTCATCTGTTCCAGCCTCCTCCAGCTGGTCATCTTCGCTCTCGCCGATCCCGCCAACGGTGCCGCCGGCCCCTTCATGCCTCTCGCCCTCTTCTTCCTCATCTTCGGCATCGGAGCCTGCTGGGGATGGGAGACGGGATACGCCATCAATCTCGCTCGTGACTTCGGTCCCCGCCTGGTTTCGTACATTGTCGGATACGGTCATGAGGTGTGGTCCGCCGGTGGATACTATTTCTGGGTAAGGCCCTCTTTTTCTTTTCCCCCGTCGTTCTCCGATGGCGTCGGCGTTGCGTTATCTCCAGGCTTTTTTTTTTTTTTGTGCTCGTGGCGGGAATCCTTTCGCAAAAGTCCCTTTAAGCGAAATCTCGTGACTAACGACGACGTTGATAGATCCCCATGGTCGCCCCCTTCTTCGGCACTCTCTTCGGCGGGTTCCTGTACGACGTCTTCCTCTATACCGGCGAGAGCCCCGTCAACACCCCGTACTTTGGACTCAAGCGTCTCTTCCAGCCCCGTCGTGCAGTTTGGTCCAACACGTATAACAGCAAGGTATAAGCTTGCTTTACCCCTCTGCCTCGAGTCCGCAGAGGGAGGTGTGAGATTGACGCCTTCGTCATAAGCTGCTTCCATGCTGCATCCATCCCCTGCTTAGTTGAAGAGATGATTGAGACGCGCCACACCTTTTCTTTTTGCATATGAAGGTGGATGAGATAAAAAAAAAATTCCGAGGAACAGAAAGAGTGACAACAAGATCGGGAAATGATACCAAGAGAAAAAGAAGGGGGAACAGGGCGGACGGCGTTCATCGGGAGTGAAGCTGTCTTCGTTCACTGGGGTCTGACCAAACGAACCGAAAAAACTGAAAGAAACGAAAAACAAAACCTCACGGAACGCAAACCAAACCTTGCGGTTGGTCGTTCGCATCGAAAGTAAACTTTGGTTTTCTTGTTTGGCAGAATAAACGGCGTGCTGTTTTTGTCGCTGGGCGCGCAAATGGGATGAGCGGTCTGTTGCTTTGTTATTTGTTGTGGTCGTGCGCGCGCGTTGGGCTCTCTCGTCTCTGCCCGTTGGGCTTTGGTTCTGGGCAGCGACGGAGTAAGGAGAGAATGAGAGATTATTCAGTCACACAAGACCAAGCTTCCAAGTTCATGATCACCTGTCGCTCTTTGTCGTTAATTTGCTGCTGTTATTCCCCAGTGGAAAAGAACAGGAAAAGGAGTCATAGACACGGACGTCCTCGAGACGACCGACTACGGATGCTGCAATCAATTAGTACTGCGGCCCTTCGAGACATTCGGGAGGCCCCAATTCGAAGACCGCCTAACTGTTTTGTTTCGCTGAAAGATTGTCACGACGCCCGAGGTGCGGGCCATGCCAGGCGCCCGTTGGAATTCTTCCGTCGTGTCGGCGATTTTTGCCAAACAGAATTACGGGGTCCCGCCCCAAACTGTTGGGACTAGGGGTGGTAATTTGGGGCCCCCTTGGGGAGAAGGGAGGGCTAGTTACCAGTGAGCCACGCTGTCGGAATCGCTCTACTGACGCAATGACAGCGTGGACTCGCAGCGCGACGGGCCCCGGGGGGGCCTATCTGGCGCCTCATCGACCTGAGAGACTTTGAATAGCTTGACTGGGTCAACTGGGGTCTCTTGTGGTAGCATTGAGAGAACGCAGACTGCGCATGCCAAACTCGGTTTGAGTGCGTCATGACCCGCCCCTCCGTCTTCCTTTGGAACTTGCCCACCACTGCTGCGCGTCTGATTGCTCAAGTTGGCGATGGACGGGATGCTAGGAGCTCAGCCGGCAGCAGACGGGTCGGTGACTGGGGGAAGAATGCAGTGTTCAAGGGCTTGCGGGAGAAAGCGCGGATTGGACGCAGCGGTAACGGGGGCTGATATGCGGGCATCAGATTCTGTCGCGAATGACCTTCAGAGTTGGAGGATCGGGCCGTGTACGGGATACTGCGTTGCCGGCCGATTCAGAGGAATTCGGGGTCCCTCCAAAGTTTAATGGGACTGAGTTGGCGGACTGGGTGCATTCCACGCTCCTTAGTCAGAGTGCAAAAGGTCGATGCACGATGCAGACACGCAAAGATTATTTCGTTTGGGTACCGCGGGGTGACGCGGCGCTGCTGAGCTGGCCAGACTCCTGCCAAAGACCCCAAGCCAAGATTGGTTGATGGTGGGAGTTTGTCTAGCACTCAGCATCCTGGTACGCGCCATGCCGATTTTCCCAGATTGATTAATTGTCGTTGGGGGTGAGATCGGTGGTGGCCGTTTGGATTCAATGCTTATTCATCCCCCCAAGCGTGGTCTGTGGCCTTGGGTCTTGATCGTTGTGCAGCGACGCACCGAGCTCTGTGCAGCAGCCATTCGTGTAAGTCGGGGCATAGAGGGTATTTCGAAGGGCTCTATCGTGACGAAACGCAGGCAGCAGAAGTCGAGCAAACCGGGAAGCCTGGCCTGCGAGGCAGTTTTTGCCATCGAAATGACTGCATCGTGACCCTCTGCAGGCAAAAAGGGGAGACTCGTATGCGAGTATTGGAACTGTTTCCACCACGGCCACCAAATCTTCCTTCCATCCACTTTTCCACGCGCTTTGCACAGCGGCCCGGAATGTTCGGCGATGGTCATGTTACTTTTACGGCGTGGATGCGGTCGGGAGCGGTAAAAAGTGGCGGCGCAGGCGACGATGGACGGCGGGTGTGTGCGCTGAGTCCGGCGTCCTGGCGTGTGTGGTGGGCGGTGGGGACAGCGGTGTCCCTAAGCATCGAACAGATAGATCATAGAAGTGGTGTACGTACACGCACGGGCACGTACGGTAGGTACTGTACATTGTCGAGGTAGAGCTTCCTTACTCAAGCCCAGATCCGGATGCTGGCTGATGTGAGTGGGCGATGTGCGAGAATAGCTGGGTCATGAGAAAGAATCGGCATGCCGAGGCAGATTTTGGAGGACTTGGCGGCATATCGTGGAATGATTGTGTTTTCGGCAAAAGAAGCCACGGCTTTGGGGACATGGAGATCATCGACGAGTGATCGTGTAACAGTTCCAAAGCTCGCCCATCCATCTCGGGAACCAAAACCGGGCTGCACTAGGAGGCCAGTCGGTTCTTTAAGACGAACTCGGGCCTTTGGGCAATCGGGCCTGAAGTTCGAAACGGCGTTAGGGGCCCAGAGTAATCAGGCCTTCGACGGCCTCAAGTTTTGCGAGGGATAAGACGAACGGCGCCAAGTGGCGTGGCCTTTGGTGGGCAAACATCCCACGATGGAGACGACAGAGGAGACGCAGAATTGGGCGGCCCGAATCGACCTGTGGCTGCATGCGTGTCTGAGATCCAGCAGGAGGCTCGAATTGAACACCGAAGGGTAGCGAGTTGGAGAAGGTGCAAAGGTGAGTTAGGGGTGGTGAGGGGAGAAAGGAAAGGTCGAAGCAGGGGATCCCACTGGAGAAGGCCCCACTTCCAGCCCTTCGGCTCCGCTAAGGTAGATTCGCCGATCATTGCGAAGTGGTCCCACTCTTTAGTTTCTGCAACATTCTTTTCTATCAATTTCTTTTTGACTCGGGAGGCAGGACCGAAACCACCGAGACAGGGGTGTTCGTCCCAAGGGTGCCGAGCGATTACCGACTCGTCCCCCATTTCGGGTTCCCGATACCGACGTGCATGAGAACCCCTGAGTGACACTTGAGGCTCTGACTGGAAACACCACACGGATGGGATGGCACCGCCGCGCCGCACCGCACCTCTCTCTTGCAAGCTGCAACGCCCGTCCACCCCGGGGCCCCGAGAGATCTGGTGCTTTCCCCATTCTTTTCTCCATGCTGGATCCTGCGCCGTTTCCGACATGACGAAGAGAAAGCGGGCCTGCTTTGCCTCTTCCATGGCCGGGCCTGACTCTCAGTATCTCTCTCTGTCTGCTCGCCTGAGGTCTGCCTCTTTGTTCGGCCTGAGCTCGGTGCCTCTAAGTGATGTCAGACTCACTCGTCGGAGCGAAGCGAAGCGTGTCTGTTGGCACGAGTTGTAGCTTGGGCCAACCCCCCAAACTCGGGAGCTGCCTGGTGCAATGAAGCCGCCGCAGCGTTGCGAAAGATGCACGGCACAGCGTTGCAACGTCTCCGGATAGGCAGGGGCAGCAAGCACAGACTGGAGGCGACCAGAGGATAGACCGGCCTGAGACCACGTGGGGGAGCCAACGGGCGAGACGAAAGGGAAGGGTGAGGTGAGAGGTGAATCGTTAAGTTGTCGACCGACCTGGGCCTCCCGTCTTCGGATTCCCACCACCCTGGGAGACTCCAAACGATCTCCGATTGATGACTTGATTGATCCCACCTCCTCCTCACCCTTCCCACTTGTTTTTAGCCTCTTTTCTCTCGCTCGCCCTGTTAATTCCCTCCTTCTGGTTGCCATTCCTGCCCTGTCCCGACCAACGGAAGATTTTTAGTACCGCCGAACGGAACCATTCCTCGTCAACTCGGGGTGTCATTCCACGAATCGCAGCCCAAGATTTGCGGGTGAGGCGGCCCAGCCCGAACACACCTCTTTTCTATCCCGGAACCTGATATCTGCCGATCGACATCCTCACCTCGCTGAACCTCATAAGTCGTCGCGCTTTTCTCTCCTTCTATTCGTGTCCCCTCCTCCTTTCCCCTTTCCTACCAGGAACACCACCTTGTCTCCCCAACGGACTACCATATCATTGCCAAGAGAAGATACCGGCTCCCACCAACACAACTGGGAAAGCCGACTTCCTCCAACCCACGAACTCTAGTCCGTCTGGACACTTCGGCCCAATACTCCCCCGCGAGATACGAGGTCAATACCCCAGAGCATGGCGTCTCGTTTCTCGAGGCTCGCGAAGCCTCTGGCTGCCGCCGCCGTCGTCACGACCGGTGGTGCCGCCGCCCTCCTGAGCTTCAACAGCGGCCGCGGAGCTCACAGCTTCGACAAGCCCCTGGTCGAGCTCAAGCGCGACAACGAGGGTCGCGTCGTCCCTCCCAGCTTCGCCTCCGTCAAGGACCGCGCCGCCCAGCTCGCCGACCTGCGTGCTTCCGAATCTGAGGAGTACGACCTGCTCGTCATCGGCGGTGGTGCTACCGGCACCGGAATCGCCCTCGACGCCGTCACCCGCGGCCTGAAGGTCGCTCTCGTCGAGCGCGACGACTGGTCCGCCGGCACCTCTTCCAAGAGCACGAAACTCGTCCACGGCGGTGTTCGCTACCTCGAAAAGGCCATCCTGAACTTGGATTATGCCCAGTGGCAGCTCGTAAAGGAAGCTCTCCACGAGCGCAAGACCTTCCTCACCGTCGCACCGCACTTGTCCTCCTCTCTGCCCATCGTTCTGCCCATCCAGCAATGGTACTGGGCTCCCTACGCCTGGGTCGGCACCAAGATGTACGACCTCCTCGCCGGTTCCCAAGGTCTCGAAAGCTCCTACTTCATGTCCAGGTCCAAGGCCCTCGAGGCCTTCCCTCTCCTCCGCCGCGAAGGACTCTTCGGTGCTCTTGCGTACTACGATGGCCAACACAACGACTCCCGCATGAACGTCTCCCTCGCCATCACCGCAGCTCTGTACGGCGCCACCGTCGCCAACCACGTTGAAGTCACCTCTCTGGAAAAGAACCCTCAAGGCAAGATCTGCGGCGCAAAGGTCCGCGACGTCATGAACCCCGGCTCCGACTCTTTCACCGTCCGCGCCAAGGGCGTCGTCAACGCCACCGGTCCCTTCGCCGACGCCGTCGAGCGCATGGACAACCCCAACCACAAGTCCATCGTCGCCCCGGCCTCTGGCGCCCACATCATGCTCCCTGGAAACATCTGCCCCAACGGAATCGGTCTGCTGCAAACCTCTTCGGACGGTCGTGTCATCTTTGTGCTGCCCTGGCAGGGCGCGACCCTAGCCGGAACCACGGATAACGCCTGTGCTGTCGAGAAGGAACCTGTTGCGCAAGAGAAGGACATTGCCTTCATTCTCTCCGAGGTCAACAAGATGATCACTCCCGAATCTGCTCTGTCCCGCTCTGATGTCATGGCTGCCTGGTCTGGTAAGTAACTTGCTCAAACGTCGTCTCAATACGAACAACAAAAGGCTAACGAAACTCAACAGGAATCCGGCCCCTGGTCAAGGACCCCAAGGCCAAGAACACCGAATCCCTCGTCCGCTCCCACCTCGTCACCGTCTCCGACTCCGGCCTCCTCACCTGCGCCGGCGGCAAGTGGACCACCTACCGCCAGATGGCCGAGGACGCCGTCGACGAAGCCATCAAGACCTTCGATCTCAAGCCCAAGGCCGTCACCCTCCCCGACATCTCCGGCGCCGGTCTCCCCGGCCTCACCACCACCGGCAAGTGCATCACCACCAACGTGCCCCTCATCGGCGCCCACGGCTTCTCCACCCAGCTCCCCGGCCACTTGATTTCCCACTTCTCCCTGGACCCCGATGTTGCCCACCACCTGGCCACCAACTACGGCGACCGCGCCTGGTCCGTCGCCGCCGTCTCCACCACCCGCATCCTCCCCGGGTTCCCCTTCGTCGAGGGCGAGATCCGCCACGGCGTCCGCGCCGAGCAGGCCCAGACCGCCGCCGACCTCATCGCCCGCCGCACCCGCCTCGCCTTCCTCGACGCCGAGTCTGCCCTCCGCGCCCTGCCCCGTGTCATCGACGTCATGGCCGAGGAGCTCTCTTGGTCCGAGGCCCGCAAGTCCCAGGAGTGGACCGACGCCGTCCGCTTCCTGCGGTCCATGGGTCTGGCGCAGGAGAAGCTCGGCGTCACTCGCGCCGAGGTCCTGAGCAGCAGCGGCGGCAGTGCCAAGGCCATTGTCGCCCCCAAGCCCCAGGCTGCTGCCTCGTCTGGCGGCATCAAGGTTGGTCTGGGCGAGATCCAAGCCGGCGGTGCGTTGGCGAGAGACGCTACGTCTCAGGCATAAGATGTCTAAGAGCGTGAGCGTGTGTTTTTGAATGACGAGTGAGCATTCTGGCCCCTTATAACCAGGCCGGAATCTATGTGTTTCCCATTGTTTTGTTCTGGATCGAGGATACCTAGATAGACGGGTATGGCGTCTTGGGGGGCATTTTTGAGAGCACGTGTACGATTTTCCCACCTGTTCCTACTTTTTTTTTTGTATGCATGAGCATGGCGAGCACTAGAAAGCCTTCCTCAATACGAGAGATAGACTTGCGTGCGTGAATCATCATCGATGGCTTTGACCATCAAATACCAAGACATGACTATATATTCCAGTTGCTTTGACGTTGACCATGGTGACCTTGCCAATCAGGATTTGAAAGCCTCATAACTTCTCTCTTGGTTCAAACCATCCTCTCCAGATGGCTGGGTTCCACGTCTTGAGGACTTGGATTGCGGGCGTGCTATTGACAACCCGTTGGTCTGATTTACTAGGACTCGTTGGTGCCTCGGATGAGGTTTACCCGCAACATCCCACCAGAGCTAACCCTTTATTTCTTGCGCGTTTACGACAAAACGTCTCTGCGATGTGATATGCAACCAGGTTTAAATGCCCAGGGCTGTTCTTCCAGCAGTCGCAGGAAACTTTCTGCTTTGATATCTCACAAGTCGCGCGAGGCGAGAGCAACGCCCCGAAAACCGGCAACACAGCTTCGCGACACCATGGCAGTTAAACTGCTAGATGTCTTCTCTTACCTCAAAGGCGACGTTCTCATGACCCAGTCGATCGAACGCCCAAAGGATCAGCTCCATTTTCCGCAAGGACGAAAGACTGTCAACACGCGCACGATGGCCAAGAGACCCGGATTATCGGGGCTCGGCCACGCGTATATGGCCTCCAGCCCGGCTGTGAGGGGCACCAGTGCCGTTATGGGAAGCATACCCGCCGCCTGCATCATTGCACCCAGCCAGGCGCAAAGTAACGTCAGGCAAACGAACAGCGTAACCTCTGGCTGGATCGTCGCTTTCGATTGCCCTTGCGACCTGCCTGTTGGCCCGAAGAAGATGGCGTGCGTGATGAACATATGGACATGTATGTGGGTTACCTTGGTTTTCTGGCATGGTGGGATGTTCTTAGTTGAAGTCGATGTGGAAAATCGAAGCTTAGAGAGCTCAGAATGGACTTGAACGCAAAATGAAGCTGTTTTTTTCTTTTTTTCTTGGCCAGCTTGCACAATGGAGTAGCTGCGGACACGATAATTCAGTTATGTGGAGAGCGGCGTCCAGCCCGCGGTACATCTAAAGACTACTCAGGATAATTCAACTGGATCAAACACGTCTATTATAGAGTCGCGCCAGTGAGGCTGCCACGCGCTATACCGACGCAGTTGAATCGTTTGGACGGACACGATGCACCCGCGAGGGCATGTTACATACTAACACCATCGTCGCACCCTTCGGCATCCTAACGAGTCGAGGCGCTCCTCTACAGCGATTTAGACCATTGGCCTGCCTTCCTTCCATCATTACATACGTCTACAAATATGCGCTTTTCTATGCCGTTCTCCAGGCTCAGCCATCCTTCTTGTCGGGAAGAACACGCCACTGGTCAGCGACCTTCAGCCCGAAGCCTTCGCCTATGTCACATCCTCCGCGTCCCCATTTCAACTCGAAAATCTCTCTTCCCGCGGCAACAAGAACCTCAAACGCCTCCGCGAATCCCTCCGAGTTATAGTAATACGGCTCGCCCTCGCCACCACGCTGGCTCTTCTGCCATGAGTTGCGATTGTGGTCGCTCTCCCGGTACTTGTAATTCGTCATAACAAGCGCGGCCTTGACCACGGAGCGAAATCGGCCCATCGCATCGGGCTCCTCCGTCTTTGAGGCAGCATTATCCCTCCCGGCAGCCTTCATTTGCTCTTCAGCTTTTTGTTTATCCTCGGCTTTCTTCCTCTCCTCTTCTTCTGCCTTTTTCTTCTCCTCGGCGTTCTTCCACTCTTCGGCCTTCTTCGCCTCTTCCTTCCTGATGTCCTCTGGAGATGGCGGGTTAGGATCCCTCCACTTCGGCTCGATGCCAGGGACACGGTATAACACAGCCAGATCCTCCAGATGGGTAGAGACGTCGTTGATGATGCCTACCTTGCGATGCTTCATCGTCCATCCGTCCATTATCAGCCGTGCATTCATGTCGCAATCGGTAGCATAGTATGGAATCAATGAGTCCCAGCCCCCGATCGCGTCCATCGCGTCTCGGTTCACCAGCGTCAAGTGGTCGTACTGATACCACCGGAAAGCCCATTTCTCCTTCCTCTCCAGGGTGGTATTCAAATCGCGCAGGCAATTCTCGTATATCGTCCGATATCCAGGCTGTCCCGCCGCCGCAGGCCTCATCATCCCCCCCCCGCTCCTCCTCACTGTAAAACTCCCACTTGCGATCGCCGGGCCGATGAACGTTGTCCGCGCCATCTTCCAAAGAGAAGACAACAACATCTTGGTGGGTGTAAAAGTAGTAAGGCCAGTTGTTCGCGTGCGCCGTGTGCAAGAACATGTTCTGCATCTGCGAGAAGGAAAGAAGCGCCGGTGCTTGGATCACGTTGACGCCGAGTCGGGAGAGGGTCGTGTGATTGAGATAGAACGGGTTCTGCAGCGACAACTTGCCCTGGCTGTTGGCGACCTGCACGCCCGTGTTCTCGAGGACGTGGATGGACTCGGGAGGCCAGCCCGCTGTGATGTAGCTCACGACGCATTGTAGGAGGACCGGCCACTGACGGGTGAAGCCGATGAACAGCGGAGGCATGGTGAGGCCATATTCGGCGTGGAGGTTCTTGCGCGGGATGTTATGGGAAGGGACCGCGGGCGGCTTCGAGGCCGTGTTGGCAAGGAGAGGGAAGGGGTCGATGGCTGGCGGTGGTGTCCATGTCGGCGCAGGCTTGTGAATGGGTGTCCCTCTTAGTTTGCTGCTCTTGGATCCAGGAGCTGATAGCCCCGGGCTGCTCCTGTGTCCCGTGAAGACGGAGTCGATGTCGATGATGCTCGCGTGGAAGCGCACGAGGGAGGTGATGAAGGCGATCGCAGCGACGACAGGGATGAAACTTCGTAGACGGGAGCTGGGTACAACCATGATGGATGGCCGTGTCGTGTCGGAGCTCTTAGCTCTCAGCACACGGGTAGACAATCGACGCAGAGGGGGACGTCGAGCTCGATGAGGCCCGGTGGAGATGGGGAGACATCGCGGCGGAAGGGAAGGCGAGAGACAGTGCCATTTTTGTTTGGGACGTGTCGTAAATATGCCGTGCCGCAGGAGTGCGATAAGGTGTCGTATGTTCTTTGCCTCCGATTCTGGGATCGTCTCGTTCTCCGACGTAAGTCGCGGGAGAGTGGTTATCATGCAGCTTCCTTGCACGCGGAGGGCAGAATTATGAGGCTACGCTGAGGCAGCTGTCCGGGAAGCTTGTACCAAAGCGGCTTAGCGCTGTCAAGCGGGCCATGTGTTATGCCCAGCTTCTTAGTGCCCGCTTGGTTTTGGGCCAATGAGAACGACCAAAGTCTCCACGATCGGTGAGCTGAAATTGCATAGGGCAGTAACAATGGAACCCTTGTCGCGCTAATATTTGAGATGCTGGATGAGGTGTACGCAAGCTACATTTCGCAAGGTGAATGTCATAATTACAGCTGACCGGAGCGAATGCAACGACGTCCCATGGAGACTGGTGTGGTTTTGGATCGCATCCAATGGGCATTGTGACACATGGAACTTTGGACAGCCTCGAAGCAAGTCGTGAGTTGAGTGGATGTCAAGGAGTGTTTCATGGTGCAAAACCGCATGTGGATTTCGAGGCGGAGCCCTAATCCAATGGTCGAAAGAACATGTTGCGTTGGGTCGAAGAGACTGAAGCCTGAATCCTCTGAAACGGCCCTTATTGGGCCTCTTCCCTGGAGTGCATGGATTTTGAATCTCAACGGCTAATGAAGAGACTTCTGGTCATTAAAGGTATGACGTGGACAATGAGCAGTTTGTGTGTGAACATTTATTTAGAGCCACAAGAGGGCGTGGATAGAGAAGTCCCACATCGTCCCTCAATGTACTACCATCAAGTAACCACAGTTACCGTTCGTCTCTATTGTTTCCTGCCATACTCGACAATGCCGTACATCATTACCTTCCCTGAGCAGAAAGTCTGTGCCCAAGAACAAGCATCTTTCCTTTATGGGCGGGCTCCAAGTCCTTCGCAGCAACGGTTTACTCTTAACGATAATTCCATTATCTGCGCCTACTAGTCCTGCCCTTCTTAAATACTATTGTGATGCCTTCAGCATCGCCCGTTCCTAGCGCGGCATATAACTAACGTCGGCTCTAGAGCGACCTTTTTCTAGGGGTCGTTCCTCTAACTATAGTTATAAATAACTACGTTATAGCTATTCTTATTATAATAAAATAAGCTCTTTAGTAACTATAACTATAGCCCTATAGGATATTTCTTAATAGTTATAAGCCTAGCTCTAACTAAACCTCTAATTATTATATTAAAATAAGCTTTTATTATTAAAAGTACTTATTAAAACTTCTTCTCTCCTATTCCTTCTTTCCTCCTTATTATATATTATCCTCTATTACTATAAACCCTCTATTTCTAAATAATATTAACTATAATATCTTCTATTATTACTATTATAATATTATATTACCTAATTATATATAAGGATTTTATTACTTAGTATATTATAATCTAAGCTAAAGCCTAAGCTACTAGAGTCTAGAAGTATATTAACTTAGATAACCCTAAGGGACCTTTATACTTAGGTAAGACGTTATTAGAAACCCTAACTCTTAATATATATATTACTAAATAAAACTAGGATATTAATACCTAGTACTTATAGGAGAAGAGCGCTTATAATTAATATATCGCTCTATTTAACTAAGAGGTTTTAGAAAAGGCTATTACTAACGCTACTTCTAGAATTACTTTTAAGTCTATTACTAAGATATAAATAATAAATAAATTATAACCCCTTTAACCTCTAGCTACTTTAGTTATAATTAATAAGAATATTATAAGTATATAGGAATAATACCTAGAGTACTTTTATTTACTTATTATATAAGAGTCTAAGTAAACCTATAAGGACTAAGAGTTTAAATAGATTAACTATCTAATTATAGAGACTATTACTTATAATATTATTATACTTATATATATAGAACTTCTCGCTAAAGGGGATATAACCCTCTATAGCTTTATTATTAATCTTAAATATTACTATACTTTAAATAAGGCTAGTACTCTTATTATTATTTAAGAGAAGTATATCTAAGTCCTAGAGAAAGTAAATAAGAGTATTAATCCTAATACTTAGATTAAGGACTTTAGGGGTATTTATTTTTATATTACTTAGTTTAAGCTTCTTAAAATAAGTAGTACTCTCGCTTTAAAAACCTTTCTTTAAGTAGTAAGTTATTACTTTATACTTACTAAAGCTAATATAAAGATTATAAATATCCTTAAAAGGAGTAAGTAGGGATATTAGTCTCTAATATAAGCTAATATATTAATATATTTAAGGAACTCCTATATAAGGATATACTTTACTTAAGATTATAAGGATAAAGCGCTAGGGTCTTTATAGCGCTAGCTAGTTATATAAATAAAGCTAACTTATTAAGCGTTCCTATAACTAGTAACTTGTTTAATAGTAAATAGTACTTATATCGGTCGGGCTATTAATAGCTAAGTATTAATTATAACTACTTAGAAGCTACTTTAACTAGATACTACTAGAAGGGCCCTGATACGGTCCACGTAGTGGGCGAAAAATATGGGTGAAAATTCTTTGAATTTAGAAGGTTTTTTCCTTAAAGGTAATAAGCCCTTTTATAAGGGTGAACGTATTTAGGTATATTCAACGCGTTAAATACGTTAAATACCCTTAAGCAGGATAACTACGCTAAGCGTATTTAGTATTAATTACCTATATAAGAAGAGAAAGGTATTAACTATAATATATAGTATAAAAGGTAATATATACCTTCTATTATAGTAACGTGCTAATAAGTAGAGCTATTTTATTATATATAAATAACTATATATAACCTTACTTCCTTTCTATTCTATATATTTTATTATATCCTACTTTAGGCTAAGGGAGTTTTAGGCGTAGTATTAGCTATCTTTAAGAGGTCAGGGTAATTCTTATCCTTATTATTAATAATCTCTTTAGCTATAACTAGGAGTTAGTTAATATTAATACTATAAGTAGTAGCTAGTTAAGTATTATCCTTATATTACTCTAGGAATAGGTAGTGAGATTTATTACTAACCTTAGGGTATAACTTAGTAACGCTATTATCTTTAATTATAATAATTAAAGTAGTAAGGGAGGTAATATTAGCGCGAAGGCCTTAAAGGTCTATAGCGTATTTATATTAAAAGTTAGCTATATCTATAGCTTTAGGGTTATTAAGGTCTAAAAGAGTATAGATAGCGCTCGAGTTATTACTATTAACTATAGCCTAATTAATATAAGTATTATCCTTAGTATATATACTAGGAAACTTATATCGTAGTATCTATTTAATAATAAAGAATAGTAATATAGCGCTAAACTCCGGGTTACTTATAATTTATTTAGTTATAAATAAGTTAAAGGCGTAGATATATATATATAGACTAAGGATAATTAAGCTATTCTAGATAAGTATATATAGGGTAAGGCATTTATTATAGCGGGTAGTAATAAGGTTAGTTATATTAAAGAAATAGAGGCGCTAAAGGTATATATTAATTACCTCCTAAGTAGTTAAGAACTTTATATAGGAACGGGTAAGGCGATAGAGGCTAGCGATATAGGTATAAGATTACTAGTCTATAATAACGATTTTCTTAATACTAGTAGTAGTATTAGGCGTCTTAGTAGCGCTAGGCATATTAATAGCGTTAAAAGGGCTAATATTAGAGGAAGGATTAATATTAGGGCAATCCTCTAGGCTAGTAGCTTATACTATATACTTAGTAGATAAACTAGTAATAAGGTATTATTCTAAGCTAAGGAAGCCTAGGCTCTCTTATATTAGTCCCTAGGGAATAGTTGCTATAATAAACTTAAACTTATTAGTAGCTAACTTAATAAATTAGCCTAGGTTAAGGGTAATAGCGCTAGTATTAGTAATATAACCCTTAGAGAGCGCTATAGTTAGGGCGATCTAGGTCTCTTTATATCTATTAAGTAATATAGAGATATAGCTAACGCGTTTACTATAGGCTTGTATTTCCTCGATAGCCTTAATAATATCTATTATATTAGGGGTACTAATACTAATAGCTTACTTCTTAGGAGTAGCTATCTTATTAGTCTTATTCTAAATAATAGGAGTTAATCTAGTACTAGTTATAATAATATTAGTTTATAGTCGAGGTTTAATATATTTAGTAATATTAATAGCTTAATTAAATTAGCTAGTATTAAGGGATTATTTAGGTTAATTAGCGTTAATAGTTTTATTAGCTTAATTATATTTAGTAATAATAGGTTCGTTATCTCTACTTAAGGCCTCTCTAGAATTAATAGAAATAGGTATATTAGTAATATTAGTAGTATAATATAGGTTATATTTAAGGGAGTTCTATACGATATTATAGAGGGATAGCTACTCGAGGTTTAAGATAGTATTAGGAAATTAGTAATAGAACTTAATTTAGTTTATAAATAGTAGTTAGATAACTAGGTAAGTGTTAATACCTAGGTAGATAATAAATATAATGCCTGAAATATTATAACTAGTTCTACGATATTAGGTCTCTTAGTTAAGGGCGCGCTCGAAGATTTCTTAGTTATAAATATAATATCTAGGCTTATTATAAGGGATCTTAATATTAAGTAAGTAGTAGTAAATAGAGTTAAGAGTAATATACTTAGAGTATTAGTAAGGTTCCTCGACGTCTAGACGAGGATAATAATAATAAAGGGAGATATATAAGTATAATAATAATATAGTAACGGGGTTAAAGGCGTTAACACTCTTCTATAATATATATATATAGAGGGAAAAATATGCTTAATACTAAGCAGGTAAAGGTAGTAGTAATAACTAGTAGGGTTACCTAGTAATATAAATTTATTTTATATATATATACTTAAGCGCTAATTTTTCTTATTAGTTAAATAAGAGTAGGGATTAACCTTCTAGCAAGGAGGGTAGTTATATTTATAAAGGTTCTTATAGTACTAAGAGTAGAAGGAGTTCGAGAGGGAAGGCGTAATAAGTATAGTTATCTTTACTAATAGGATAGATATAAATATTACTATTATTAGGGTAAAGTTCTTAGATATACTAAGCGCGCTAAATATCTTTATTTTATAATAAGGCCTTAGTTATAATACTCTTTATAATCTACTTATCTATTTAAGGCGTTTTAAGTAGCGCGTTCCTTATTTATAATATATATTATATTATTCTACTAGGTTCTTATAAGGCCTTCCTCTTAAGCGCCTTAGTAGTCTTTTACTAGGCTCTAATACTAGTTTAACGCCCTATTAGATAGGTCTTTAAGCTTATACTTATCTATAGAGCTATTCTATCTCTTATTCCTTGCTTTTAAATATAATAATAAGTTTATCTATATTTATAGTATCTTTATCTATCTAAATAATATATATTAATAAGTAATCTTTCTATTTAACTAGATATTATACCTTTCCTTATATAAGGGTTTACTTCTTAAGAATACTTTTAGTTTTAAAATACTTATATACTTTAAGCTAATAAATATTATTATCTTCCTTAAGATTAACTAGGCCTTAGTAGTTATCTTAATAATTAAATAGGTTACTACTACGGGCTAGTACTAATATAAGTTAGATAATAGATATAACTAGGTAAATATTTATATTAAGTAGAATATTAAGGCAGTATACTAACTTACGAACGTATTTAAGGACCTTAAATAGAATATATTAGTAGCTATACTTTAGGTTTAGCCATCCTAGTAGATACTATCTTAATCCTATCTTAAGGTATACCTAGTTGCCTAGCTTAAAAGTAATAAACTAATATTTTTTATTATACTATTCCTTTATATATAGCTAGGCTACTATAATTGAAATTTTCGCTTCCTCCTAGAAGATTTTATAGTTTATTTTAGGGTTAGTATTACCTAAGATATTTAACACGTTATTAATATTCCTACTATATAGGATTTAGTTTAGTAAATAACTAATAACTTATAAGTAGGCGTTATTAAGGTTATATTAAAGGCTTAGTAATAATATTACCTAGTTATTATTAACGAGGTTAAGAAAGTAATAAATAGCTAGTTCGACGGTTTGGTTTTTACGTTCTAAAATACTATTAGTTTATAGATAATATGCTATTATGAATCTTAATTTAGTATATAGTTCGGCTTATAGTATAGTCTAAAACTTTAATAGGAACTTCTAGTTATAATCAGATATAATAGCTTTTAGTATTCCCTAGTTACTATATTAGAGGTTATAAAGAAGGAGGCGTCCCTAGATCTTAGTAATATATATTAAGTAACCTAGGATAAGAAGTATTACTTTAAAGAACTTATTAGTTATAATAAGTACTATATTAAGAAGTAGAAAGTTCTCTACTTTATAGCCTAAATACTATAAAGGTATTTTAGGAAGTCTAATGATAAAGTCTATAGTAATTATATAGAAGGGAATAGCTAGTATTAATATTAGCTATATCGCGCTAAGTAGTAGTTAACGTTCTATATTTATTATTCTATATTATAAGTAGTTAGCTACGTAGCTATTAACTTATTATTTAAGACGTAGTATATAAAAGTATTTATTAATAGCTCTCTATATTTATTCCTTACTAAAGTAATAGTAGTTATTATAAGCTTCTTTAATAAGAGGCGTTACTTACTCTTTTAGAATATAGAGCCTTTATTTATTAGTATAGGGGTTAATATAGTAAAGAAGACTATTATATATAATAGAGTTAAGGTCTATATTATCTACTTTTTCGCAGAGTATCTTATATACTCTACTCTAGGACTTAGAGTTAGTATATAATTAGATAAGCTTAGCCTAAAAGTTATTATTAAGAGATACCTCTATTATAAAGTTAATACTTATTAGTATATTATCCTATATCTTATCGAGTTCCCTAATATTATTAATAGGGATTTCCGTTATAAATAGGTATAATAACGCGTCTATTATAATATTTAGTGGTCTAGGGATATAATAATATACTAGGGAGAACTAGCTAAGATATTCTAATAATAATATAAGTTATAAGTTAGACCTCGTCTTATCCTCTAACTATAGCGATATTTATTTAATAATATTATATGTTACTAAATAGTTAGTAAGTATTATTATAAGGTCTTATCTTAATAAATATAGTATTAGCTAATACTTTTTTACTACCTATACTAGGTAAGTAACTTTAAGTTTAGTAGGCTAATACTTCTATCTAGCTTAGTTAAGGGCCTTGCTAGTATAAGTAATTAGATATACATTAGTATACTTAATAGGGTTATAAGGTTTTTATTTAATATAGTTAGCTAGCTAGAAGATTAGCACGGAGTATTTATATTCCTTTAATACGTTAAGCTATATAAATAACTACTTATTAGGGTTATAATAAAATAAGGTGTTATCTGCTATTAAGGCGTCCTTAATGTTATTAAAGCTAGCTACTTCTTATAGTATAGGTTTAAAACTTATTTTTTAATAGAAGAGCTTTCTTATAGCGCCTTTATCCTTCCCTTAAGCTCAGGCTTAGGTACGTAACGTAGTTTTATACTATTAGAGCGGTTAAATATAATAACTATAGCGTAGTATTATATATTATAGAAAACTAGTTATACCTATCTAGTATTTAAGCTAGTAGAGGTTATAGGGGTACTTAATCTTCTTAATAGTATTAATATAGTCTTAAGTATTTAATAGTCTAAAAGCGTTAATAATAAAGCCGAGTAGGTTAATAAAAGGATATCTAATAAACGACTTCTTTACTAAAAGCAAGAGTCTAATATCTATAAAGAGTTTAAGAATCGTATTAAGGTACTTAAGGTAAGTATTAAGGTCCTTTGAGGTAATAATAATATTATTAATAAACGTATAAGTATATTCCTTATATAGTTATAGGAGTCTATTTATAACACGTTAAGCGTAAGTAGGTAAATTAGAAAATCCTATAAGTACTACCTCTAAGCGTTCTTATCCCTAGTAGCTAGTTATAGTAAATTAATCTTAATATTCCTCCTTAATAAGAACTTAATAGAAGAAGGATCGAGCGTTAACTATAATAATCTATAGTTTATTATAAAAGCGTTTAATAATATCTTATTATAGTAGTATAGGGTATATATTAGGGATTATAGCTTTATTAAGAGCATATAGGTCTATAACTATATAACCTTTATACTTACTATTTATAATTCACTATATAGCGAATATAGGGGCTCTAAATAGTATAGGTCTAGAGTTACCCTATTCTATATAGTTTTAAGTATAGAGCTTATCTAAAGTTTTAGTAATAAGTCTCTTATCTTCTTTACTAATAAGATAAGGTTATTATTTAATATTTATATTCTACTATCCTTTAATAAGTTTAACCTTAAGGTATTAATCTTCTAGAAGGTTAATTAGTCCTTAGTCCTTCTAGATAGTAGGGTAACGTGAGATAACCTCTTTAAGGCGTTAAATAGCTTTAGCGTCTTAGTTATAAATATATATACCTTCCTTAGTAATAACTACTAGCAAGTTTTTAGGCTTAGTTATACCTATCTTACTATTTAGGTTAATATTCCCCTTATAGATATCTCTGCTATTTAGCGTTATATTATTATTTATTACGCTATAGTTAGTAGGCGCTTCCTTACGAATCAGGTTAGAGATTTCTACTTATTTATTAACTAATAGTTCTAGTAGCTAAGTAAGTATTATAAGCTTGTAATTAGAAAGGCTAAGAATAGCGTAATATATTAGATCCTTATATAATAATATTAAAAAGGCTATTTATAGTTAATTATAAGTCTTTAGTTTAAGATATCTATTAGACTTAAAGGGCGCTAGGGTTCTAAGCTTAGTATCTCGTTTAATCTTTAATAGGTAAGGAGCGTTATTAATAATAGGAATAAATAGTAAGTTACCTATATATATATATATATACCCTTTATGCTTTAGGCTAAATAAAAGGGACTCTATTTTACTAATAGTATATTAATTTCAATAGCAGAGCGATTATATAGCGCGATACTTATATTTCTTATAGTATATATATTATAAACCTTTAAAGGGACTTTTAAATAGATCTAAGAGGGAATTTAAATATTATTATATAATGCGATTTAAACGCACGATTCTAAGTTTAGAACGTTAAGCCTATTAGGTATATTAAAGTCTTACCTTATAAGTAAACTAGTATCTAAATATAAGATAAGCTATATACCTATATAGAGCTTAGTAGTTATTCTATAGCTATTAGGTCGTTATCCTTATATAAGAATTATTAAGGTTACCTAGGTAATAGTCTTAAGGCTTCCTACGCCTTAGAGCTTAAATACCTTAGGTTCTCTTAAGAGGGTGCGGAACTATTATAAGTAGGCTTCTCTTATAACTAAGTAGTCTACGCTAGTATTAATATAAACTACGATTAGCAGTCCGTTATAATAGCCCCGGATAATAATCTTAGTATACGTATAGCAGTATAAACATATTAGAAAGGGCTAGAACCGATAGGAACCAGAAAGATAATAAATAATATAGCTCTACTTATAAATAGGTAAGAATATTATAAGTAGGCTTAAAAGATATATAGAATAATTTATAGATCTAATTAAAAGAGATTATCTAAATTAGGTATAAATTTGCTAAGGAAATACTAAAAAACAAGGTATAAGGTTATTAAGATACTAATTATAATAATATATATACTATCCTTAAGTCTACTATACTCCTCTCTTCTATACTCTACTCTATAGTCTTCTTATAATAGGTCTATATACTAAGGGAGTTTTCTAAAAGTTATATAGCTAAGTCTATCTTATCCTATTCTAATTATCCCCTTAAACCCCTTTATAATATTATAAAGGAGAGTCTTAAAAATAAATAAAACTGCTTTATAAAAATAGTAAATAAACTCTATTTATAGATCTAATTTATTAATAATATCTTCTAGGTAAGTAATCTTATTATTAAGAAGGTCCCTTAGGTTTAACTATTTTCTATTATAGGTTATATCTTAATAATAGCTTTTATTACCTCTTCCTCTTTATTATACTCCTTATCCTATTCTAATCCTTTATATAGCTAAAACTACTTACTTTACTATACTAAGTATAAGAAGTTATAATAGTATACTCCCTTAGGCGTATTCTACTTAATCTAATCCTACTAGTCGACTCTCTACTAGATATAGTTTATATAGCTATAGTTATACTTATTTAAAGGACTAGGCCTCTTAGGATATAATAGTATATCTATAAGTATAGTTCTTAGGCGTAGCTTAATAGTTATATTATAACTTAGTATCTATAAGAACTATAACTAAAGCTAATATCTAAGGTATTTAAGCTTATTATTTAGTATTTTAAATAAAGTAAACCTAGATAATACTAATAATTTATAAATAGGTTAAGAAATATCTACTATAGGAGATAGTATAATATTATTATTATTTCTAAAGTCTACTATAGTATTATCTATAAGTAAAGGAGTAAGAGGGTATAAAAAGAAGAAAGATACTTTCTTAAAGTCTTCTTAGCTTAATAGGGTATCTTATAGAGCTATACTACTATTAATAATTAAGTTATAGAACTCTATAGTAATTATAAATATATATCGAGTAACTAAGGGGATTTTAGAGTTAGAGAATAATATACTATTACTTAAGGTTATACTACTAAAACGTAGAGATAGTAATCCTTCTTAAATTAGAGCTCTAGCCTATTTAATATATTA
>JAVHLU010000937.1:0-42043 GCA_036785755.1 Colletotrichum ledebouriae
CCTATAGAGTAGCCCTTCTTTAAGCAGGTCCTCCGCACTATTAAGGTAGAGGTAGCCTAGGCCCCTTAGGGCTTAAACGTTAGTAAGTATAGCTTATGCTAAATAGAGAGAGCGTTACTAATAATAGTATAGCTAGCAGATAAAGCGGTAATAGAGGTAGTATTTAATAGTAGCGCGGGTAGTACGCGAGAGGAAAAGTTAATAGTTTCATAGTCTATTAAATAATTAAAAACCACGTTATTATTAATATGAAGTTAAAGATCGTGAGGCTATTAACAGGTACGTATAAGTGCGGCTATAGTTAGGAAAGGTAGTCGGCAAGATCACGTAACCGAAGGCTATATATTATTAGGAGGCGCGGAGTTAGAAGGTCTATTGCACTTGAGCAAGTAAAATCACTATGCAGTAGCCAGAGGCCATGAAGTAAAATATTAAGAGCTTCCTAATTAGTCTTAATAGAAGTAAACTAAGGATAAAAAGAGTGCTTTTTAACTTAAACTAAAATTATTATCTTTAGCTTACTTATATAAATAGATATTAGTATAAGAGAGTTCTATCGTATCTTAATATTATAAAATAAGTATAGTAATTACTAGTTTTTCTAAATAGATTTCTAGAGGTTAAGAAACTCTTATATATGCTTACTAGATAGCTTTAAGGGAATAGCTAGAGATTAAATCTATAGAGTTATCAATAAGTAGATGAATATTTCTAAATATTAATAATTACTTACCTTTTAAATAATATCTCTAAATAAATTAAGAGAAGTATTTTCTCTAGTATCTAGGTCTTAGCTTTCTAAGCTAAATAAGTTATTATTATTAGAGTTTTCCTTATCCTTTAAGTAAGTAGTTAAGGGCTAAGACTGTATAGATATATTTACTATAGGGATCTAAAAAGCTTTAAAAATAGCTCTAATAATTAGATTAAAGATATATACTAAATAGCGAATATAATATATTAGCTAGACTAGAGATAGTAAATCTTTTATAAGTTCCTAGGCTAAAACCTTAGGCTTAAAGGAACTTATATTATGTACTAAAATAGTCTAAAAGTTAATAGTTTTCTATATCCTTTAGTATATCCCCTAAAGGAGATTTAATATAGCTCTTACGTACTTAATTACTATATATCTATTAGTTATATTAATAGTACTAAGGAGTATTTATTATAAGCTCTATTACTAATTTATAAAATAATAAAGAATACTAAGTAGAGAGTATTTTAAGCTAGGAGTATTCTATATATTAATTATAAGAGAGATATAAGTACTAGGAGGAACTAACTAAAGAGCTACTTATTAGATCTATAAAGCTTCTTTAGATACCTATTTTTAGAGGGTTTATTATAATAATAAGTAGTAGAATAGATTAAGATATAAATAAAGGTTCTTAAAAGTAATATTTATAATAGAATTAAGAGAAAGGTTAGCGCTAATAATAAAGTAAACTAATACTTATTATTTTAAAGTAGGTATATTATAAGCCTTCTAGATTATAATTACTATAAAGATATTAATAAACTTATAGGTATTGCCACGAACAGTAAATAGGCGAAGGTTAGCACGCTTTAATTACGCTATATTAAGCGGATTCTGCGTTCAAGGAGGGAAAAGTCTAACTATAGGCTAGCGTAACTAGGGAAAGCTAAAGAGTCGCTTAGTAATTATATAACCCTCAAGTCACGTGATCTATAAGTTATATAACCTGAAATTTAGGTAGGTCCTACCTAGTACTATGATATTACCCCCCCCTTTTCTAGTATTACTATCTATAGTAATTAGTAGTTATAATATAAATAATTTTCTAAATAATATTCCTCCCTATTCTTATACTCACGCCGGGGCGTTATCATTATTTATAGTAGTGGGATCCTTATCTTAGGTAGTAGCTAGAAGCTAAGCTAAAAAGTGATTTAGTAGTTCTATAGTAGTTAAGTTAGTAGTATAGAAGTCCTATAGCGCTACTACGGTATACTTAAAACTTTTAGCGTTATATTAAGTAGGATTATAGTTATAGCCTCTCTAGTTAGTATAGTACTATAGGTATCCTTAGTATAACTAGCTAGTAGTTATATATATAACTTTATATTCTAGCTCGTTATTAAACTTAGTAATAGGAGGGGTAGTTTTAAATTAACCTAGTAGAGGGTCCCTAGTAGCCTTCCGAAGCTTACTAAGATAGAATACTAGGTAATAGTTATATCCCTTTAGCAAGTTAAGTACCTAAGTCCCTCTAGGGCTAGTAGCTTTAACTAGCTATAGGCTATACTATAGTATTAATAGCTTTAAAGAGTTTTCTTAGCGCTATCCTTCTATTAATATATAAATAGAGTCCCCTATAGCTAAGTTATTAGGCTAGTAGTAGTAGTTAGTAGCTTAGGTATAGCGTTATTAAGCTATAGCTATATTTCCTTTAGTAATTTCCTAAGTACTATAGAGTTTTTATATAAGCTACTAAGCGTTACTTTAGTTAATTTTCTCCTTTATAGTTAAGAACCTTTATATATACTAATCCTAGTCAAAGCTTATCTATAGTAAGTATCCCTATTTAATCTTAAATAGCATAAGCCTAGTAGTTTTATTTAGTAATATTACTTAAGTAAAATCTATAGCTAGGAGTATTTCGCTCTAGTTATCCTAGAACTAGTTTATCTATAAGTATAAGTATTAGGTGATGTACTAGTTCAGAATTTCTATCTACCCGTTAGTCTTAGCGTAACTTACTATAATTAACTATATAGTTATACTATATATCTTATAGAGCTTATTCTAGAAGTCAGAAGTAAACTAGGGGCCCCTATTAGATATATTTATAGCAGGGAACCTAATATACTCGAAGATATAAATATAGTATAGCTAGGCGAGGTCCCGCGCTATAATAATCTTATAGTAGGGGAGGGAAACCGTTTTCTTTAATAGGTAGCAAACTATTATAAATACGTTATTATACCTATAGTAGTTAGGTAGGTAGGATATAAAATCTATTATAATATACTCCTAGGGGTAATCTAATATAAGCAAGGGCCTTAACTCGCCTAGGGGCTTATCTCTTAGCTTCTAAGCCTAGTAGTAAGTATAGTAGTTATAAATATACTACTTAATTTTAGTAGTTAGGCGGGGCTAGTAATAGCGTTCTTTTAGGAGTTTAATAGTCTTATTTTAACTTAGGTATACTATAAGCTTCTAGATATAAGCTTTATAGATTAACTTTATATATAGGTGCTCTTCTT
This sequence comes from Colletotrichum ledebouriae, assembly GCA_036785755.1. Lineage (NCBI taxonomy): Eukaryota > Fungi > Ascomycota > Sordariomycetes > Glomerellales > Glomerellaceae > Colletotrichum > Colletotrichum ledebouriae. The sequence goes on from JAVHLU010000937.1 coordinate 3,232, forward strand.
CTAGTACTACGAGCTTCTTATTGATTATTAAGGGTCTATCTCTTATCTTCTAGCGCTCCTTTTCTATAATAATAAGTATTTTTTAACGCCTTAAGCGATAGCGTATCTAGTTTATAGTTTAGTTATAGGATCCATTTAACTAGGAGATAGCCTTATAGCTTATCCTCTAGCTCTAGGGCGTTAATATTAGCTATAGGACTACTTAGGGTAGCTTCTAGTAGCTAGTATAGTTTGCTTATTGAGTTCGGAATTACGCCGCAGCCCCTTTGCAAAAAGACTATAACAAATTCACCTAGTTCGCAAGCATAATTCGGGAAATACTATATAGTTATTCTAACCTATACCCTCTACTAATTAAGGAAAATAATATAGAAACTCTATATATTCCTATTACTTATAAGTAAACCCTTATATAAAGTTAGATACGCGCTATAATAGGGCTAATTATATCAGAGCTAAATAGGCTACTAAGGCTCTTATAGCTTAGAAACGCCCTCGCTAAACCTTCTAGCAAGGTACTATAAAAGCTACTATATAAGATAACTCCTTAACCTAAAAGGTTAACCTTCTAGTAAGGTACTATAAGTACTACGGAAGCTATTATATAAGATAACTCCTTAACCTAAAAGGTTAACCTTCTAGTAGGGTACTAAAGGTAAATATTATTATATAAGAGGTAACTTCTTAACTAAAGAGGTCTTTCCTAAGAGGTTCTTATAACTAGAAGCATAAGAAGCTCTGCTACGAGCAGGGCCTTATACCTCTCCCTCTTCCTTATCCCTTAACTATATTAGCACTAGACCCTATATATTAATACGCTAAGCCTGAGCGAGGCACGCCCTTTAGTATAAATAATATAGAGGGGGTTACTAGATAGTTTAGCCTCGATATAATTAATAAAACCTGCTCCTTTATTAACTACTCCGCTATATATAGAGAGCGTATTATTAATATAACCCTTAAGAGGGCTTACCTTAATACCCCTATAAGGGACTTTATAAGGCGTAATAGTATTAGAGCTAAGTAAATAAACTTAGTAATAGAAGTTTAGTAGGTTATTATATACCCTATAGAGTAGCCCTTCTTTAAGTAGGTCCTCTATATTACTAAGGTAGAGGTAGCCTAGGCAGCTTAGGCGAATATTAGTAAGTATAGCTTGCGCTAAATAGAGAGAGCGTTACTAATAATAGCATAGCTACGAAGGCGTTAGCTAACCCGATTAAACAAGAGGATTATAAAGATAGTAACAACTAGTAGATAAAGCGGTAATAGAGGCGGTATTTAATAGCAGCGCGGGTAGTACGCGAGAGGAAAAGTCGATAGTTTTATAGTCTATTAAATAATTAAAAACCACGTTATTATTAATATAAAGTTAAAGATCGTGAGGCTGTCTAGTATTACGATCACGTGACCGAAGGCTGTGTATTGTTAGGAGGCGCGGAGTTAGAAGGTCTGTTACACTTGAGCAGGTAAAATCACTATGCAGTGGCCAGAGGCCATATAGTTTGCTTATAACCTCTAGGGATAAGTAGGTAGGTAGTAGTAGTACCTAGGTATAGTTTAATTTACGGATAGCATATTAGGTTTAAAGGTCTTTATTCTTTTATAAGAGGGCGTTAGCTAGTATATTTTTATACCCCGGGTAGTACTAGATATAGAAGTTAAAACTAGCTAAGATACCCAACTAGCGGGCTTAGCGAATATTTAGAAGCCTCTTAGTTATAAAGTAGAGTAGTAGTTAGTAGTTTATAATAACCTTAAAATACTAGGTAATTATAGAGAGTTTAGCTCTCTATTCTTCTAGCGCTAGGATAATTACTATTATCTTATAGTTATAGATAGGGTAATTTATCTCTATTAGTAATATAGTTTTTAAGAAATAGGCTACGGGGTGCTATATACTATTATTAGGTTATTACTAGACGAGGGTAGTAGCGTAGATACTCTTAGAGGTATCTATCTTAACTTAGGTTAGTAGCTCGGGCTTCTAGTAGCGTAAAATAAGAGCTAATATTAGGGCCTCCTTTAGTATTATAAATATTACTATATAGTTACTATGAAAGTTAAAACTGGTATCCTTAGCTATAAGCCTAGTAAGTAGTTAAGCGATCTTTCTATAACTTATAACGAATTAATAGTAGAAGTTATAGAACCCTAGGAAGGACTAGATACTATATACTATAGTTAGTAGTAACTATTCCTTTACTATAGAGACCTTCTTAGGGTTAGGGCTAATCCCTTTAGTTATAATAATAAACCTAAGGTAGCACGTTAAAGTTATACTAAATTCGTACTTCTTAATATTAGCCTAAAGCCCTGCTTAGCGTAGCTAGTTAAAGACTTTCTTAATATACTCCTTATACTAGAGGGGGTCCTCTAAGTAAACCAGGATATTATCTATATATACTATATAGAAGTTATCTAAGTATTCTATAAGCATATCGTTTATATATTATTAGTATATTGCTAGGCTATTATAGAGCCTAAAGGGTAGAACTTTATACTTATAGGAGCTATAATAGGTATAGAACGTTATTAAGTTATTAAGTCCTCTACGTTAGAGTAAATATAAATTTAATAGAACGCTTAGTAGATATTGATCTTTATAAATACTTTAGCTTAGCTAATTTAGCTTAGTATCTTATTAATTAAGAGTAATAGGTACTAGTCCTTCTTAATAAACCTATTTAGATTTTAGAAGTTAATATAGAACCTCAGGCGATTATTAGCTTTCTAAATAAATAGCATTAGGGATATAAATAGAGTATTACCTAGCGCTATAAAGCCCTTTTTTAGATTCTTAAGGAGGTATTATTAGGTAGCCTCGAGTTCTAATAATAACTACTTATATAGCGGGTAGAAGGTTAGCTACTCCTTTATACTTAGTTCTAATTCGATTTAGTAGTTATAAGAGTAATAGGGAGGTAACGTATTACTAGTAATCTTACTAAAGTAATCCTTCTAATCCTAGAAGTATAATAAGAGCCTCTTATTAATTAGGTATTAGCTTTTAGCTTTATTAACCTCTAGCAGGCTCACGCCTTTTTCTTCTTCTTCTCGCTTATTAGCAATTATTAGGTCGAGCTTATATAGCGATATAGAGCTTAATTTAATATTAGTATACCTTAGGTTCCTTTCGAACCCTATAGCGCTAATAAGCGCTATATCGAGGTCTTTCCTTACTTACTAAGCCTCGAGACTAAGGGGTTTGGGCTTTTTATATAGCGTAGGCTAGGCCTAATCTATAGTTAGCACTCCCTTTAATACTATATTTATCTTCTATAAGTTATTATTATATCCTAAGTCCTTAGGTATATTACTTCGCTATAGGATCTTTATAGGGGTTTTTATCTTACTTCCCGCAGCCTTTTAGGTATTATAGAGCTATTCCTTAGCTTTAAATATAGCTTAATAGTATTCTATATTAAGTTAATACTTAATATTAATTTTAGTAGGTTAAAGGAGGTCCTTAGTATCCTATATAATCGTTTAAGGAGGGTCCCGGGCTATAGTGGTATTACTTAGCTAATATAAGCGCTAATAGCTATCTATACTAATATTATAGTAATTAAACTATAAGTAGCTAAGGATAAGGTTATATCTCCCTATATTAAGTTAGAGAAGGGGTATTTATATTAATTCTTAGGAGTCTACTTATATATAGGTTATCTATACCTTAGTTATAATATCTAATAGCTTACTATTAAACCTAGTAGCGAGGATAGGGTGCTATAACTAATTATATTTAGTGAAGTAAAAGTCCCTTAGTAAGGGGGTTATATAGGTATTTATAAAAGTATAGCTATTTACTCTAGTATTAAGAAGGGCCTTAAGATAAATACTATATCTATTATAGATTAGAACTAACTCTTTCTCTAGTAGTTTACTACTAATTAGTTATTATAGGTTAATAGATATTATTACTAATTACTAATCTCTTTAGGTCTCCCCTAGTAGAGAGTCTACTTTCGCTAGGGGCCCTAGTTTTCTACTAGCTCTAGGTTACTACTAGTAGCTTTAATAAGCTTAGTAATACTTATAGTAGCTTTAGCCCTCTTATAGGGGTGGTCCTACGAGGTATAGCTAGTATTACTATAGATAAAATAGGCGCCCTAGTTATAGAGCTTCTTATATAAGGCCTCGGGGATATAACCCTAGTTGGTATAGGCCTAGGTATAGGGGTTTCCTCTACTAGAGAGCTTAGCGCAGGCTACTAAGGCAGGGCCTTATATAATAGCTTAATTAGCTAAGCAGGTATTAGAAAGTACTATAATATAAGCTATAGTATAGACCTAAGTAGTATAGTCCTAGAAGTTAAGGGCGCTATTTATATAATAAATAGAGCACTAGTTTTAGAGGGATATAAGTGTTACGGGCTACGCCCGGGTCAAGCCTACCTGGGCTTCTGCCCAGGTTTACTGCCTTAAGGAGCTACCCAGGGCCTACCTAGGGCCTACTTAGTTATTCCCTATAGACTAGCGAAATCTCTACTAGAGAGGAAAACTTCCCCTTTTTCCTCTCTAGCTTGAATAAACAGTATTACAGCGACCTCATGTTGAACAAACTCGGGTCTAACCCCTCGCAATAAGTAGCTTCTTATAGAACTTCTAGCGCTACTAGGACTCTAGGAGTTTAGCCTTATAGGTAAGCTTAGTAAAAATAGCTTATTTAATCTAGATATCCTTAAATAAGATAATAAGGGTATTAAGCTTTATCTAGGCCTTATTATACTAAACTAGGTTAATAAAAATTCCCTTTAGCTCTTTAATAAGCTCTTTAATTATAGTAATTTAAAGCGGGTCCCTTAAAAGGAGAGGGGATAAGATATTATAAGTAGTTCTTCCTAGGCACGAGAATATATACTTAAAGCGTTAAGACTTACTATAATACTTCCTATTATTAAAGCGTATTTGAATATAAAAGAGCTAGGTATTAAACTTTAAGTGCTTAGAATTAGTACTCTTAGTACTTATAAAGATAGGGATTTTAGGTATCTTAGTAGCCTAGGTATTATTAGTATTAATAGTTAATAAGGGCGAGCTAGAGTAGACCGAACTCTTAAGGTATTAGAAAGGGCTAGAACTAATAGGAACTAGAAAGATAACAAACAACATAACTCTACCTATAAACGGGTAAGAATATTAAAAGTAGGCTTAGAAGATATATAAGATAATTTATAGATCTAATTAAAAGAGACTATCTAAATCGGGCGCGTATTTGCTAAGAAAATGCTAGAAAATAAGGTATAGGATTATTAAGGTATTAATTATAATAATAATATATAAATAATACTTAAGTCCGCTACGCTCCTCTCCTCTACGCTCTACTCTATAGTCTTCCTATAATAAGCCCGTGCGCTAAGGGGGCTTTTTAAAAGCTATATAGCTAAGTCTATCTTATCTTATTCTAATTATCCCCTTAAGAATCTTTATAATATTATAAAAAAGAGTCTTAAAAAATAAATTAAACTACTTTATAGAAATAATAAATAAACTCTATTTATAGATCTATTCTATTAATAACGTCTTCTAAGTAGGCGATCTTATTATTAAGAAGGCCCCTTAGGTTTAACTATTTTCTATTATAAGTTATATCTTAATAATAGCTTTATTACCTCTTCCTCTTTATTATACTCCTTATCTTACTCTAACCCTTAGAATAGCTAAAACTACCCGCTTTATTATACTAGGCGTGAGAAGTTATAATAATATACTCCCTTAGGTATATTCTACTTAATCTAATCCTACTAGTTAACTCTCTACTAGATATAATCTATATAGCTATAGTTATACTTATTTAAAGGACTAGGTCTCTTAGGATATAAGAGTATATCTATAAGTATAGTTCTTAGGCGTAGCTTAATAGTTATACTATAACTTAGTATCTATAAGACTTATAACTAAAGCTAGTATCTAAGGTATTTAAGCTTATTATTTAGTATTTTAAATAAAGCAGACCTAGATAATACTAATAATTTATAAATAGGCTAAGGAATATCTACTATAAGAGATAGTATAATATTATTATTATTTCTAACGTTTATTATATTACTATTTATAAGTAAAGGAGTAGGAGGGTATAGAGGAAAGAAAAGTACTTTCTTAAAGTCTCTTTAGCTTAATAGAATATTTTATAAAGTTATATTACTATTAATAGTTAAGTTATAGAACTCTAAGGTAATTATAGATATATATTAGCTAACTAAGGTGATCTCAGAGTTACTAAATAATATACTATTACTTAAGGTTATATTACTAAAACGTAGTAATAATAACCCTTCTTAAATTAGAGCTCTAGCTTATTAAATATACTAGAGGCTATATATAAATCTATCCCTCTATTAAACTAAATTAATTATATAGGTATTAATTAATAGGAGCTTTTAGAGTTATTAAGGGGCTCCTATCTTATAATACTATATATTAAGGTCCTATATAGCATTAATAAAGCGCTAATTACTATTTTAATCCTATATAGAGTTCTAATAGAAGTAGTAGCTAGTTAACTAGTTTATAAGGATCGCAGCCTAGTAATAGTTACTATAGTTTAGTAAAAAGAAAGCCTAAGTAATATTCTAAAGATTCTTCGCCTCTACCCTTTTAGGCTCTATAGAAGCCTTATTAATCTCTTTCCTAGGTTACTAGGCTAGTTTATAGATTAGGGTATAGATATTATAAGGGTAACCCTTAATTATAAACCTAAAAAGGGCTATAACCTCTAAATTATCTAAGTTTTCTTATCTTATAAGCTTCTCTTATATATTATAGAGGTCTAATAAATATTCTACTTAAGCTAAAGTTATAATAAGTAACCCTCTTCTATATTAGGTTATTAAGTAATTTGTAGACTCTTAGGTCTATTATATATATTATAGGACTACTAGTATAGGCTTATCTTTATTTAATATAAGGTTCCTTCTAGGTCTTATAATATTAAATACTACTAAGGTATTAGTAAGTTTAAATATAATATCTCTTATAGTAATAGGAGCTAAGTAGGGCGATATAGATATTTTTATAGACCTAGGGTAGTTAAAATACTTTATAAGGTTAGCTAGTTATTATAAGTTATAATCCCTCTTCTACTTCTTATAGTTATTCCTTCTTCTTATATTTTAAATATTTAGTTCCTTTAATAATCCTTCCTCTTTATGTAACTCTTCTAGATTAATAGGAACTATTAGACTAGTTTATTAATTAGTATCTTTATAATAGGAACTATTAGACTAGTTTATTAATTAGTATCTTTAGATACTAGTAGGTTAATATCTATCCTATTTATAGAGGAGACCTCTAGGTTTATAAATTAAGGGGTATACTTAGCTATTTAATATTTAATATCTTCTTAAGTTATTCTTTTCCTAATATCTTTATCTCTTCATTTAAAATATTAATTCTATAGAAGTCTATCTACTCTCAGTAGCCTCTAGCCACTATATAGTGATTTTACCTGCTTAAGTGCAACAGACCTTCTAACTCCGCGCCTCCTAATAATATATAGCCTTTAGTTACGTGATCCTCTCCTAACTATAGCCGCACTTATACGTGCCTATAGCCTCACGATCTTTAACTTTATATTAATAATAACGTAGTTTTTAATTATTTAAACTACGAAACTATTAACTTTTCCTCTCGCGTACTACCCGCGCTACTATTAAATACTACCTCTATTACCGCTTTATCCGCTAGCTATACTATTATTAGTAACGCTCTCTCTATATTATAGTCGGCGTAAGCTATACTTACTAACGTTCGCTACCTAGGCCGCCTCTGCCTTAGTAATACGGAGGACCTACTCGAAGAAGGGCTACTCTATAGGGTATATAATAACCTACTAAACTTCTACTACTAAGTTTACTTACTTAGCTCTAATACTATCGCGCCTTATAAAGTCCCCTATAGGGGTATTAAAGTAAGCCCTCTTAAGGGCTATATTAATAATATACTCTCTATATATAGCGGAGTAGTTAATAAAGGAGCGGGTTTTATTAATTATATTAAGGCTAAACTCTCTAGTAATCCCCTCTATATTATTTACGCTAAAGGGTATGCCTTACTCAGGCTTAGCGTATTTATATATAGGGTCTAGTACTAATATAGTTAAGGATTTATTATAAGTTAGATAAGGATAAGGATAAGGGAGAGGTATAAGGCCCTGCTCGTAGTAGAGCTTCTTATACTTCTAGCTATAAGAACCTCTTAGGAAAGACCTCTCTAGTTAAGGAGTTACCTCTCGTATAGTAGTATTCGTAGCACTTTTAGCACCTTGCTAGAAGGTCGACCTTTTAGGTTAAGGAGTTATCTTATATAGTAGCTTTTCTAGGCTATGAGAGCCTTAGTAGCCTATTTAGCTCTAATATAATTAGCCCTAGTGCGGCGCGTATCCGACTTTATATAGTAATATTTAGAGGGTTTGCTTGTAAGTAGTAGGAATATATAGGGTTCCTATATTATTTTCCTTAACTAGTAGAGGGTATAGGTTAAAATACCTATATAGTATTTCCTAAATTATACCTGCGAACTAGGTGAATTTATTATAGTCTTTTTGCAAAGGGGCTGCGGCGTAATTCCAAGCTTAATCTACTCTTAGTTAGGTCTAGTATCTTTTAAGAGGTATTATATTAATAAAAGCTATTAATAAATAATTAATCTAAATTTAATACCTATTCTTAATAAGCTACTTTAATAGTACTAGGCTTCTAACTTATATAAAGGACCTAAGCTAATTAATAAAGTATAGACTAGAGGCTTATAGTAAAGGGTCTATATATTAAAGTTTAATTAGATATAATTACCTTATCAAAATTTCCTTAGCTTTATATCTTTATAGAAAGCTATTAGTAATAAGTACTAGAGTTTATAATTACCCTTTAGCTCCTCTTCTTAACTACTAATTATTATAAAACTAGTTTCTCCTATCTTATAAATCGATTAATAAACCTATAATAACTACTTTAGTAGACTTAGGCTCTTATAGATAAATAAGGAGTATATTAAGGGACTTAGCTTTAATTTAGGTAACTATAATATCCCTCCTATCTCTATTATTAAAGTTATCTTCTATACCTCTAACTATCCTATAGCAGAGCGGTTAGCTATACTTAATAAGCCTTATAAGGTAATGAGTAACTACTAAGATATCCTTAGCATATGTCGGAGTTACTATTTTAAGTATACTAGTAGTATTAAATATACTAGCTATAACTTATTATAAGTATAGAGAGCGAATTATCTTCTCTACTACTTCTAATATCTTATTCTAATAATTAATAAGGATATATTTTAATACTATATTAGAAAGGTCTATCTAACTAGGGATATTATCCTTCCTAAGTAGAGGGTATATACTATATTTAATTAGCTAAGGCTAGTAACTAAGCTTATTAAGAGGTCTAAAGCTTAGGATATCTTTATTATTTTATTCTTATACCTAAAACCTACTTATACTTAGTTTATTAAGTATAAGCTCTATTAAAAGTCTAATTTTAAGAATAAGAAGGTTTAAGGATCTTAACTCCTAGATCTATATATCTAATACTTTATTATTATAAAAAATAACCTTCCCTATTATAATATATTAAGAGAAAAGTTAATAAGGGGAAAGTATAAGTAATTTATAGATTAAAAAGCTAAATAGAAGTAACATTAAAGGAAAGAAGGAGCTATAATATAATAATTAATATTATATAGTTAGTAAGTAAACTAAGCTTAAAAGCAAATAATATATATATAAGAGAGAGAGAAACTAGAGAGCTTAAGGGGTTAGGAGTGCGTTTTTATATCTACTAATTACTTTAATAATATAGTAATTTATTAGTAGCCTATAGAAGGAATAGTTAACTCTCCTCCCTTACTCTCCTTAGCCTTAATAAAATAAAACGAACTTAGGATAAAAAACCTATAATAAATAGAATAATAAATTAGAGTAGTTATATATAGGGAAAGAATAAAGGAAATAATAGTTAGTAATAGCTATTAAAATAAGTAGCCTAGTTATAAATTAAATAAATATCCTCCTCTATCCTGTATTATTTACTTCTCCTCTTATAATAACTACCTTTACCTAGCTATTTTAATTTTTATTTAACCCCTTTATACTTTCTTTTTTATATTTATAAATTATATCTTCTTATTATAGCTAATTATAACTTCCTTATAGCCTCTGGCCACTGTATAGTGATTTTACCTGCTTAAGTGCAATAGACCTTCTAACTCCGCGCCTCCTAATAATATATAGCCTTTAGTTACGTCATCGTAATTACTAACTACCTTTCCTAACTATAGCTATACTTATACGTGCCTATAGCCTCACGATCTTTAACTTTATATTAATAATAACGTGGTTTTTAATTATTTAATAGACTATAAAACTATCGACTTTTCCTCTCGCGTACTACCTGCGCTCCTAATACCGCCTCTATTACTACTTCGTCTACTAGTAGTCCTCTTACTCGATCGGGTTAGCTAACGCCTTCGTAGCTATGCTATTATTAGTAACGCTCTCTCTATATTAAAGTAGTTAGTATAAGCTATACTTACTAACGTTCCCCTAAGGGGCTTAGGCTACCTCTGCCTTAATAGTATAGAGGACCTGCTCGAAGAAGGGCTACTCTATAGGATATATAATTACCCGCCTAGCTTTTACTACTAAGTCTACTTACTTAGCTATAATATAATAGCAAGTATCCCCTCTAGGGGTATTAATAAGAGCCCTCTTAAGGGCTATATTAATAATATACTCTCTATATATAATAGAGTAATTAAAAAAGGAGCGGGTTTTATTAATTATATTAATACTAAACTCTCTAGCGAGCTCTTATATATTATTAGTATTAAAGGGTATACTTTATATAAGCTTAGCGTTTTTATATATAAGGTCTAGTACTAATATAATTAAGGGATAAGGAAGAGGGAGAGGTATAAGGCCCTGCTCGTAGAGCTTTATATACTTCTAGCTATAAGAACCTCTTAGGAAAGACCTCTTTAGTTAAGGAGTTACCTCTTATATAGTAGCGTTTACCTTTAGTACCTTACTAGAAGGTCGACCTTTTAAGTTAAGAAGTTATCTTATATAGTAGCTTTTATAGCACCTTACTAGAAGGTTTAGCGAGGGCGTTTCTAGGCTATAAGAGCCTTAGTAGCCCGTTTAGCTCTAATATAATTAGCCCTAGTATAGCGCGTATCTAACTTTATTATATTTAGAGGGTTTGCTTATAAGTAGTAGGAACATATAGGGTTCCTATATTAGTTTCCTTAATTAGTAGAGGGTATAAGTTAAAATACTTATATAGTATTTCCCGAATTATGCTTGCGAACTAGGTAAATTTATTATAGTCTTTTTGCGAAGGGGCTGCGGCGTAATTCCGAACTTAATAACTTCCTTATCTTAGGCGTTAAAAATACTAATTAACCTCGCCCTTATTATCTCCTATTAGTAGTAACCTTTTAGGTCCTTAGTCTTAATATCCCTATACTTAAAATAAAGAAAAATAATATATCTCTTTTTATCTAATACTCTAATAACTAACTTTAGGTATTCCTTCCCTTCTAATTATTATCCCTATACCTTCTAGCTAATAATTATAATCCTTAAGTAGCTATAAGCCTTATTTAGCTTTAACTTAATATCCCTAGTAATAAATACTTACAGGTAGCCTTTATACTATAGATATTCTCTAATAAAACTGTAAGAATAGGTATATAGGTAGCAAAAGGGGCGGTAAAACAGCCTGAAGAATAGATATTAATAGGCTGAGTAATATGGTGATAAAAGCTGATAAATTTAAGCATAAGGAGGTATTTTCCCTGGAATTAATTGATGGTATTAATGATGTTATTATTGATGATATTGTTGATGATGTTGTTAATGATGTTGTTATTTCTAAGTTATAAATCCTACCCTTATGAAGTAAGGGGTAAGATATTCTGAAACGTAACTGCAAAGCAGTAGCTTATGAAGTAGAAATCGCGCTCGGATTACTATGTGGTCCGTGCGCAATTTCTGTATATTTATAGCTATAAAGCTAGGGATTATAAATATATATATATATATAAGGTTATTGTTATTATTAGAATTTATATAGACTTTTAAAGTATTTATTCAATGAAGGAAATACCTTTATAGTTATTACTTTATATTTTATAGTTATTAAAGTATTATTAAAAAGATATTATATAGGTATATAACTATATATACTATAGTTATTTATTAAGGTTTATATAAACCTTATAGGATTATTATAGAACTTTTAAGATATACCTTCGGTATTCTTACAAAAACTACTAAGGTAATAAAGCTAGCTTTCTAGAAGGCTTATCTTAATAAATAAGACTTTAAATAAATATTTAAGGTAACTAAGGGGTCTAGAGACTTCTATTATTAAGTCTTTATCCTTACCTCTACTATTTTCCTCGCTAAATTATAAGAGATAAAGGTCTTTTAGCGCGTAGTAGCTATATATAATTTATTTATTTAATCCTAAGGTAGTTATAATATAATACCCTATATTTATTGTAAAGAGCAGGCCTGTACTACTAGGAACCTTATAACTAGCGTTTATATCTACGAACTATACTTTAAGTATATCTCTATACTAAGCACTCCTTATACTAACTACGTTTTCTATAAAACTTAAGAGAGTTATTTATATAATAATCTAAGTATCTATAAACGCTATAAGTATAGAATTAAGTATAATAATAAGGTAAAGAGGAGTAGAGAGTTTAATAGTATTAAGGAGATCCTATAGTTCTAAATTCTAATAAATACTATAATTATAGCTATAGCTAAGTTTAACTTCTCGCTCCTTTATAATAAATACTATTAATAAGCCTAGGAATATTACTCTAAAGCTAGTTTTATATACTCTTATTACCCTTTTATAATAAAGCTACTTCTAGAGTTTAACCTTATAGAAATTCTAAACTACTTAGGGCTTTATATTATAAATTAAGGTAGGAAAATAGGATTTCTAGATATATTTATATAATATAGGGGGGGGGGGATAAAAAAAAAGGAAATAAGAAGCTAGTTAGGTTATAATAAGAAATGGGGGTAAATAATATATAAATAGGTCTATAAAGCTAAAATTAAAATATATCTAAGTATAAAATTAATATAATCCCTTTTATAAGTATCCTTCTCTTTCTTTTTAGTAGTAGATAATATAATATTAGTAATAATCCTCTCTAGGAAGGGGGGGGGGGGTAAGAAGGGTCTATTAATATCCTCCCTAGGGGGGCTAATAACTACGATTTTAATACCCTCTTTCCCCTTCTCTTCTTCTCTCTTATCTTTAGGTTATTAATCTTATATTTATTTAGCGAGAGGGGGCTTTAGTATTATTACTAAAAGGTTAAGGGTCTCGTAGGTCCCTAGGCGCCTATTATAATTACTAATAGATATTAAAGTTATCTAGATAATTATTATATTAAATAGTAATAAGGAGGCGTGCTTAAGTAGGTAGGGATTTACTAATATAGTCTCTTACTCTTATCTCTAAGGTTTAGGAATATTATCCTTAGAATCTTAAACTTTTAAACTAAGAGATAAGGAAAAGGGAAAATAAGAATAGGTCTATAAATTATTAATTAAAATAAGTTATAATATAAAAAACCTTATATATCCCCTAGATCTTCTATCTTAATATACTCCTTTTCTTTCTCCCTTATTATCTTAGGAATCTTAATAACTAGTTATTATCTAGCTTTTAAAGCTTTAATTACCTTCTCTAAATCCTTTAAATACTAATTTAATTATATTACTAATTATAATAAATCCTCCTCTTTCTCTTAATTACTTTCCCTAGGTATTATAAGTTCCTTCTCCTTATTTTTAAGTATATAATTATTATATTTTTTATTCCCTAGTATTAAGAAAACCTTTACTAAGTTTCTTTCTAAATTAGATTTATAAATATCTAACTTACTTAGTTCCTAATACCCTTTAGGAGCTTAAATAAATTTATAAACTTAATTCCTATTAAACGTCCTTCTAGTAATCTTATTACTTACTAATATTACTAATTAATATAATAGAGTATTTAGAGCTTATAATAAGATATAGAAGTTACCTTACTATTAATATTTAAGCTTTTTAATAGATAATTTATTAATAGAACCCTTAATATTAAATACTAGTACTAAGTTACCTACCTCTAACCTCTCTTTCCTTATAGTCCTTTTATATTAACTATTATAATATTCTATACTTTTCTTATATTAACTATTAATTATCTTTTTAGCTTATTTCCTATCCTTATTAAGTTAAAAGAAGGCTTATAGATATATTTAAACCTCCTCCTCTATTATTATTACTAAATCCTAATTAAGAACCCTCTAGGTTAGTATTAGGGTCTTAATAGGAGGAATAGGTTTAAATCTAAATAAAAGATAGAAAGGGCTAAAGCTAATTAAAGTATAAACGCTTAATTAGTTTATAAATAGAGTAGTAGGAAGGTATAGTTGAGGGTTAATATCTCTCTATCCTCTAATCTATATTAATAATATCTAAGTAATTAGCTAATAACTAGTTTTAATTATCCTATTAGCTCTTAGGTTATATAAATATATTTCTTTCCTCTTTATATTATACTTCTTATTAAACTTAATAATGATATCCTTATTCTCTAGGCCTCTATTAATAATAAGTTTGCTATATAGCTTATAGTAATAGATAATCTCTTCTTAAATAAACTTAGTAATCTTAGCTAAAGTCGCTCTCTTAAGCTAGTAGGCTTTAGGCTATCCTATTAGTAGATCCCTTACTTTAATAAGGTATTACTTACTTACTCTCTATATATCTAATAAGATCCTTATAAAAAGTAATCCCTTTAAGGAGCTATAGGTCCTTATATTATCTATATATTAAGCTCTCGTCTTTTAGTAATTAGAGTAACCTTTTAGGGATTTGCTAATCTCTATATATATATTAGCCTAGATATAGCAATTAGATAGTCCTCTAGCTATAGCTTACTTACCTTAATAATTACTCTCTTTATAAGCCTTTATAATTAGCTTCTTCTACTACTTAGAATTATTAATAACTTATTATAATATTAGCTTTTAATTTATTAGTCTAGTAAAAAGTAAGTAGTTCTAAATATAATAATCTAATACTCTAGTCTTAAGGTTATAATACCTTACTAGTTAAATTACTAGAGGGTATCTCTATATTATTAAATAATAAGCGATTTATTAAGAATATATTAAATAGGTTTATAAATTATTAAGAAGTATATCTAGGATATTTACTATACTACTAATAACCTCTATATCCCCTACTAAGACCTCCTCTATATATTACTTATTACTATAATATTAAGCTTAATTAAAGAAGGAACTAGCTTTTATATTTATAAAGAAGATCTATAAATTAATCTAGGAGTTAATCTCCCCCTTAGCTTCTTTATTAATAGTATTAGAAGGTTCCCGGGGTTTTTAAAATAAGCTATCCGCTACTATATTCTAAGTATTATAGATATATTATATTTTAAAGTTAAATATTTAAATCTATATAATTTAGTAAATAATAAGGGCTCCTAGGAGGTCTATAGCTACTCTACTAAGTTATATAACTAATATCTAAGCGTCTATCTCTAAGATTAAGCTCGGAATTACGCTATAGCCCCTTTGCAAAAAGACTACGATAAATTCACCTAGTTCGCAGGTATAATTCGGGAAATATTATATAAGTATTTTAACCTATACCCTCTACTAGTTAAGGAAAATAATATAGGAACCCTATATATTCCTATTACTCGTAAGTAAACCCTCTAAATATTACTATATAAAGTCGGATACGCGCCGCATTAGAGCTAATTATATCGGAGCTAAACGGGCTACTAAGGCTCTTATAGTAATACCCTCGCTAAACCTTCTAGCAAGGTGCTACGAAAGCTACTATATAAGATAACTCCTTAACCTAAAAGGTTAACCTTCTAGTAAGGTACTAAAGGTAAATACTACTATATAAGAGGTAACTCCTTAACTAGAGAGGTCTTTCCTAAGAGGTTCTTATAGCTAGAAGTATAAGAAGCTCTACTACTACGAGCAGGGCCTTATACCTCTCCCTTATCCTTATCCTTATCCCTATAACCTATAATAAATCCTTAACTATATTAGTACTAGACCCTATATATAAATACGCTAAGCCTAAGCGAGGCACGCCCTTTAGTATAAATAATATAGAGGGGATCGCTAGAGAGTTTAGCCTTAATATAATTAATAAAACCCGCTCCTTTATTAACTACTCCGCTATATATAGAGAGTATATTATTAGTATAGCCCTTAAGAGGGCTTACCTTAATACCCCTATAAGGGACTCTATAAGGCGTAATAGTATTAGAGCTAAGTAAGTAAACTTAATAGCAGAAGTTTAGTAGGTCGTTATATACCCTATAGAGTAGCCCTTCTTTAAGCAGGTCCTCTATATTACTAAGGTAGAGGTAGCCTAGGTAGCCTAGGCCTATTAGGGCTTAAACGTTAGTAAGTATAGCTTACGCTGAATAGAGAGAGCGTTGCTAATAATAGCATAGCTACGAAGGCGTTAGCTAACCCGATTGAATAAGAGGACTATAAAGATAGTAACGACTTCTAGTAGATAAAGCGGTAATAGAGGCAGTATTAGTAGCGTAGGTAGTGCGCGAGAGGAAAAGTTAATAGTTTTATAGTTTAAATAATTAAAAACCACGTTATTATCGATATAAAGTTAAAGATCGTGAGGCTATCTAGTATAACGGGTATATATAAGTGCGGCTATAGTTAGGAGAGTTATAATCACGTGACCGAAGGCTATATATTATCAGGAGGCGCGGAGTTAGAAGGTCTGTTGCACTTAAGCAGGTAAAATCACTATGCAGTGGCTAGAGGCCCTATCTCTAAGATAAACTATTATCTATATAAATAGTTATATACCCTCTTTTAAACCTTTAGAATACTATATAATTCCTTCTTCTTAGCATTATATAATAGCTCTAGTCCTAACTAAGTAATACTCTTAAAGCGAGAAACTATATACTAGTTATTAATAAATTATCCTAGGACTCTACCCTATCTTATATTACTAGTATTAACTATAAGGTAGATATCTCCTCCTCTAGGGCTATAATCTATAGTAACGAGGATTAGGGCTCTTATAAGTATTATCTTTAAGGTATCTATAGCTATCTATTACTTCTCCTCCTAGCTAAATAAGGTATCCTTCTTAAGTAAGTTAATAAAAAGCTTAAAATAATAGAGTAGTCCTTTACCTAGGATCTATAGAACGTTATAATCCTAAGAAAAGCCTTTAATTCTATTAAATTAGTATAAGTAGCTTATTTATAGATCTTAACTATCTTCGCTTCCTCTAGATAATACCTATTAGTACTATAAATATAGCTAATAATTATTACTACTTCCTAGGCTTATTATAACTTAACTACTACTACTATATACTCTACTAGCTCTAAATTAACTAGGACCTTATTAATATTCTATAAATACTTTAAAATAAATCTATAAATCCCTAGATAAGACTTAATCTCTTCTTTATTATATAATAAGGTCGGTCCTTTAATAGCGATATTATTAAGGAAGGCTTTATAGTAGCTAGGGATAAGGTCGTATAGGATTTTAATTATAACCTATATAAACTAAGTAACTAAGTTCGTTACTCCTTAAGGTAATATATATATCTATAGTAGTCTAATAGGTAATATAAACGTTATTAAATCTCTACTTATAGGGTCTAAGGGGACTTAGTTATATCTTAAGAAGAGGTCTAGTAATAATAATAGTTAATATATAGCAAAGTCTTCTAAAAAATCGTCTACTAAAAGGGGTAATACTATATCTTATATTATAACTATATTTATCTTAGTTACTAAGTTCAGAAGCCTTATCTTACTATCTTTCTTTAATATAAGGAAGAATAGATTATAATAAGCTATATAACTTTACTTAAGGATTCCCTTTTTTAGTCTATCTTTTAGAATTATAATAATATCCTACTCTAGTCTTCTTAATATTAGGATTCCTTTTGCTTATTATACCTTATATAATACTATTTAAATTAACTATAGAGGTATAATAAAAGGGTATATAGAGCTATAATACTTAAATTCCTAGGCTAAAGCCTTCTCTCTTATAATAAGAATAGCTAAAAGGAGCTTCTTTTCTTTAGGCTATAAATAATTAATAATCTTTAGGATAGCTTCTTATTAAGCTCTTATAAGCCTTATTCCTTACTTAATAATTAAAAACTTTAGTATAACTAGGCCTATAAATAGGGCGCTAGGATCTAATATTATACTCTCCTTAGCCCTTACCTACGCTTTTAACTTCTACTCTAGGTCTCTATCTAGGGTTAAGCTATCTAAGATAATATTATTAATAAGTTAAATTTTCTTATCTTTCGTTTTATATATTATATAAATATTTTATATTAGTAATATAGGCGTTATTAGTATAGATTTATAATTATTCTAAGAGAAAGTAATATCTATAGCTATAATAACTTTAATACCTCTCTAATATATAACTTATGCTTCCTCCTAAGTACTTTCTTCTTTAATATTCTTTTCCTAGGTTTATTAATATAATATTAATAATTAATACTATAGCTATTATATTATACTATATACCCTATACTTATAATCGCTTTATAGATCTTATTAAGCTTAGGGGTAAATTTATTATATATTATAGTCTCTAGGATTTTATTAAAAATTAATCTAAACTCTTTAAAAATAGTAATAACTTCCTTATCTAGGTCTAATTATTACTTAACTTTATCTAGTAAGTTATAAGAGCTTTTAAAAGCTTATTAAATCGCTTTAATATCCTAGTATATCCTTATACTCCCTAGTGTTATATCTAGCTCTTCTTTATCCTTAGCGTTATTAACTTATTAATTATCTCCTATAAAGTCTAAGCTTATTATTATATTAGGTCTATTAGTAATAGCTTCTATTTCCCCTCCTCTATAAGAATTAAGAGGGTATATTAATACTAAGATGAAATAAAGTAGTCTATCTTAGTAATAATTTCTAAGAAGTAAGTAGTTAAGTTTCCTATATAGAATAATAGCGGGATATTAA
This sequence comes from Colletotrichum ledebouriae, assembly GCA_036785755.1. Lineage (NCBI taxonomy): Eukaryota > Fungi > Ascomycota > Sordariomycetes > Glomerellales > Glomerellaceae > Colletotrichum > Colletotrichum ledebouriae. The sequence continues at coordinate 22,310 of JAVHLU010000937.1, forward strand.
TCTTAATATTTCTAGACTAAAGGACTCCTATAATCTAATTCTATATATAAACTAGCGTTATTTAAGTCTTTAAGATAAAGAGAGCTCCTAGTACTAAGTCCTTATTATAAGTATTTTTAAGGAAAATGAAAAAGTTAATATCTTAAATCTAATTACTACTAATATAAATATTACTTATAATTATACTTATGAATTAGGTCCTCCGCTCTCTATTACTAATCCTACGGATCCCAATATTTATTTTAACTATATCGCTCTATAAGCCTAGGCGCTTAATATAACTTTTACCAATAAGGTTAATAGGAGCGCTACTATTAATAATCCCCCTAATTAATATATTTATAGGGCTATAAAGGGTAATAGTGATCTACTAGTAGGTTATAATAAAATCTAGGATAGTGATATATCTTAGTAGTAGAAGTAATATAGAATCCTAATCTTCTATTATAATACCTATTTTAAAGATAGGATTAATTATATAGTAGTTAAATTAAATTACCTTAGTCTATAAGTCCTTAGGTATATCTATAGAGATAGCTATAGAAGTCGCTTAGCCTTTAGAATAGTTCTTATTATTATTCTATTAATCTATTTATTCCTATAGCTCCTTATTACTAGCTCCTATCTTATTAAATTAATCTAGAAGCGTTATATTAGTAGGAATAAAGACCTCTTATACTTTTAAGTTATATCTATCCTTATACCTATTAATTATAGCTTTAGTAGTATTATAAACTATTCTATTCTAATCTAGCTAGTTCTAATAAAAGAAGGCTTTAGGGATAGCTACTTTCCTATTTACTCTCTTCTTATATAGCTCTAGGGTAAGAGTATAGCTAGTTTATAAATTACTATATTAAATCTAAAGCTTATCTTATTTATTCTACTTCTACTACTTAACTTATCCCTTAGGAGTATCTAGTAGTATAATATCTTTAGCCTCCTCCTTATTATCTAGTAGCTTTATAACTCTCTAAGTAATTTAAATAGGAGGGTCTTAAATTAAGAGTAGGTCTACTATTAAAGAAAACTAGTAATAATAAGTATTATAAGGTTCTATATAAAAACCTCTAGCTTTCTCTCTTTCTATAGTAGTAATATCCTCTACTAGGTTAATATATTAGTTCTTTAGCTTAAAGCTAAAGAAAGTAGTATTTATAAAGTTATATAATTATATAATATTCTTTAATAAATTTATAAAGCTAATATATAGTTTAAAGCATGCTTTATTATAACTAATAACTATCGTCACCTCCTCTAAAAGCTTTAGCTACTATTTTTCTACTAACTTACTTATAGCGACTACATAGTATATAAAGATATCCTTATTAATTAGGATATACCTTAGAATTATCTAGCTATCTATTAATTTATAGCTATAGCCTTTATTAATAATACCTATTTTAACCTTAGTACTTATATCTAGGGTGCTAATAAAGTAATAGAGTGATATATAGTAGTAGACCTTATTCTAGCTAGCCTTAAGATACTTAATATAGCTAATAACGATATACTTAATAGCGCTATAAAACTAGCAGGTCCCTATAGCTTAGAAAGGTATATACTATAGTAGCCTATCTTACTAGAAGCCTCTATAGCCTCCTCTTACTCTACCTCTTTTAAATCCCTAGTATTACTAGTATCCTCCTTAATAGTCTCTATATCTAGCTTATAAATAAAAGTATTAGGCCTCTGGCCACTGCATAGTGATTTTACCTGCTTAAGTGCAATAGACCTTCTAACTCCGCGCCTCCTAATAATACACAGCCTTCGGTTACGTGATCCTTTCCTAACTATAGCCGCACTTATATATGCCTGTTAATAGCCTCACGATCTTGAACTTTATATCGATAATAATATAGTTTTTAATTATTTAAACTATAAAACTATTAACTTTTCCTCTCGCGCACTACCCGCGCTGCTAATACTACCTCTATTACTACTTTATCTACTAGAAGTTATTACTATCTTTATAGCTATGCTATCGTTAGTAACGCTCTCTCTATATTAAAGCAGTTAGTATAAGCTATACTTACCGACGTTCCCCTAAGGGGCCTAGGCTACCTCTACCTTAATAATATAGAGGACCTGCTTAAAGAAGGGCTACTTTATAGAGTGCGTAATAACCCGCCTAGCTTCTACTACTAAGTCTACTTACTTAGCTATAATATAATAGTAAGGGCCTCTGGCCACTATATAGTGATTTTACCCACTTAAGTACAATAGACCTTCTAACTCCGCGCCTCCTAATAATACATAGCCTTTAGTCACGTGATCCTTTCCTAACTATAGCCGTACTTATACATGCCTATAGCTTCACGATCTTTAACTTTATATTAATAATAACATGGTTTTTAATTATTTAATAGACTATAAAACTATTAACTTTTCCTCTCGCATACTACCTACGCTACTAATACCGCCTCTATTACTGCTTCGTCCGCTAGCTATACTATCGTTAGCAACGCTCTCTCTAAGTAGTTAGCATAAGCTATACTTACTAACCCCTAAGGGGCCTAGGCCGCCTCTACCTTAATAGTACAGAGGACCTACTTAAAGAAGGGCTACTCTATAGGGTATATAACGACCTACCTAGCTTCTACTACTAAGTCTACTTACTTAGCTATAATATAATAGCAAGTATCCCCTCTAGGGGTATTAATAAGAGCCCTCTTAAGGGCTATACTAATAATATACTCTCTATATATAATAGAGTAGTTAAAGAAGGAGCGGGTTTTATTAATTATATTAATACTAAACTCTCTAGCGAGCTCTCGCATATTATTAGTCTTAAAGGGCGTGCCTCGCGTAGGCTTAGCGTTTTTATATATAAGGTCTAGTACTAATATAGTTAAGGGATAAGGAAGAGGGAGAGGTATAAAGCCCTGCTTATAGAGCTTCTTATACTTCTAGCTATAAGAACCTCTTAGGAAAGACCTCTTTAGTTAAGGAGTTACCTCTTATATAGTAGCGTTTACCTTACTAGAAGGTTAACCTTTTAGGTTAAGGAGTTATCTTATATAATAGCTTTTACCTTTAGCACCTTACTCGAAGGTTAACCTTTTGGGTTAAGGAGTTATCTTATATAGTAGCTTTCGTAGCGCCTTACTAGAAGGTTTAGCGAGGGCGTTTCTAGGCTACGAGAGCCTTAGTAGCCCGTTTAGCTCTAATATAATTAGCCCTAGTGCGGCGCGCGTCCGACTCTATATAGTAATATTTAGAGGGTTTACTTGCAAGTAGTAGGAACGTATAGGGTTCCTATATAATTTTCCTTAACTAATAGAGGGTATAGGTTAAAATACCTATATAGTATTTCCTGAATTATACCTGCGAACTAGGTAAATTTGTTATAGTCTTTTTGCGAAGGGGCTGCGGCGTAATTCCGAGCTCAAATAAAAGTATTATTATTATTAGTATTAAGTTTATAAATAGTCCTAAGGTTATTATTTATAAGGTTTAGTAGCTTCTATAGTATTTAAATTAAAAATATTATCTCCTTAGCTAGTAACTCTCTTAATAAGGGTTAAGATATCTATTTTATAATTAGCTCTATTAATATTTAGGGTCTTAAAGTTTTTTATAAGAGAGTTAATAATTAAGCTAGTAGTCTAGGCTATAGAGGGTTCCTTAGCTTTAGCTTTCTACCTAGTTAGAATTATCTTTATAAGGACTTAAAGTATTATTATTAGTTTAGGTTTAACGAGGCTAGATAACTATTAAAGTTCCTAGTAGGTAGTAGACTATTTAATTAGAGTATTTTCTACTATAACCTATTACTTTAAAATAACCTTAGTAAGCTAGTAGCTAAGACTCTAGGCTATAGCTCTTATAGCTCTTTCTAAAAAGTAGTAATAAGTAATGCGAATAAGCTTAATATTAATAAGTTCTAGATCCTTATATTATATAGCTCTCTATTAAAGCTATTAAATAGTAGTAATTAATATTATAACTTAGGAAGGGCTATTACCTTTAATATAAGATCCTATAACTAGGTTCTAAAGGTCCTTATTAGGGTCCTAATAAGACTTTAGGTTTATAAATCTAAACTAGTATAGAAGTTTCTCCTTAGCTTCCTTCTAGGTAGTAGCTTTACTAACGTAAGGTTTAACTATATCTTAATAGTTGCTAGAGCTATATATATAGACCTTATTCTTTATATTATTATTAGTCTTATAGTAAAGCTTTAAAAAGCTCTTATAGTTAGTAATAAAGTCTAAGATATTAGTACTAATAAACTTAGGCGCTCTAGTTAAATAGGGAGTTATTACTATAATAATAAGGTATCTTATAAGGAGATTAGTAAGGGTTATAATATCCCGATTAGTATAAGTCCCTTTAGGTAAATATAGAGTGCTTAAGGGTATTTCCCCTATTCCTAAGGTAAGATTTATAGATCTACTTATATTATTATTAGAGGCTAGCTATCCTATAGCACGAGGTTATATCTTACTAAATAAGGCTCCTATAAATCTCTCTTTAGGCTACTTCTCTTTATTAGAAGAGGATCTAGTATCTAAATTAGCTAAGAAAGAAGAAGATATAATACTTATAGGTCTATAAATATTAAAGTTAATATTATATAGTTAAAGTAATAAAGTCTTTCTAGTTAATAAAGTGAAGTTATTATTATAATATCTTCTAAATAAAAAGATAAAGTAGCTAGTTATAACTTTTTTTAAATAAAAGAAAAAAGGAAATAATATAAACTAAATAATTAAATAAATAAGGTCTAGCGACCTTAATCTTACTACTCTAGGCTCTTATAGATCTACTTTAAGTCTTATTACTTAATATAGAAAGGTCTTCCTAATAACGCTCTTATCTTAGAAGAATTTATAACTTTATTATATTAATATCTCTTAAAAGTTAGTATATCGCTCTTAGCACTTAGGGCTATAATAATAAGGGGTTTATTAGTCTCTAGTTACTAATCTAGTTAATCTCGCTATACTTATTAGCTTAGTAAGACTACTAATCTCTATATTAGTATTATATATAGCTATCTTAGCTACCCTAGCTATAACTCGCTAGTTAAATAATAAGAGTTATAATAATATATAAGGAGGTAAGGAAAGGGATATACTCGCTAGAACCTGCTAATAGTATAAAAGGAGAGAAAGGGAGGGTTTTAGGGTCTATATTATTCCTACCTTAATTCTATAAGAAGGTATAGCTAATACTATTCCCTTAGAACTAAGGTAGGTCTATAAATATCTTCCTCTCTTTTAAACTACGTTTTATTATTAATTATATCGTTATTATTCGTTATTTATAGATTTTTTAAACTATTATTATATTCGAAGTAGATTAATTATATATATATATATATTAATAGCAGGGACGTATAGACGTAGCGAAGGCACCTAACTCTCTAAGAAGCTTATAAAAGCTATTAAAAAGAGCAAAAGAATCCGCCTCTAGGTATTATTAGAAAGGGCTAGAACTAATAAGAACTAGAAAGATAATAAATAATATAACTCTACTTATAAATAGATAAGAATATTAAAAGTAGGCTTAAAAGATATATAAGATAATTTATAGATCTATTTAAAAGAGATTATCTAAATTAGGCGCGAATTTACTAAGAAAATGCTAGAAAATGAGGTATAGGATTATTAAGGTATTAATTATAATAATAATATATAAATAATACTAAAGTCCGCTACGCTCCTCTCCTCCACGCTCTACTCCATAGTCTTCCTACAACGGGCCCGTGCGCTAAGGGGGCTTTTCGAAAGCTGCGCAGCCAAGTCTATCTCATCCTATCCCAGTATATTATTTAGTTAAGGATTACTTAAAGCATAGCGCTATAGTCGCTAGAGGGAGGGTTTATAGGGGAAGGTATAGTAGTTATATTATATTTAAAGCGCTAAAGCAAGGCCTTATTAGTATCCCTTGCCTTATCCCGCTTCTTTATAATAGTAATAGTATTATATTAGGCCTAATCACGCTCTTCTTAGTAATACTTAAGCGTAGTAGACTACTTAGCGTCGTTATTAGCAGCATAGGTATTATTTAAACGCTCCTAGAGCTCTTAATTCTTATATTCTAAGCGGAGGGTAGTATTATATAGTATATAAAGGTTATTACTTATAGTAATATATCTAGTATATAAGGCTTAAGATATAATACCTTAAGTAGCTCTCTTTATAAGCTAGTTTTAAATCTAGGTAAGGGTTAACTTAGGGTTATTCTAAAATAGCTATATTATATTATTAAGGGTAAGGGTAATCTTCTAACCCTCGCCTAGGTAATTATAATTAATAACGAGGAGGTTAGAGAACTTTTATAATTTAGTAATAGCGCTCTAGGCTAGGCTCTTATATCCCTCTATATTAAGGTCTATAAATAGGCTTTAAATAGGCTGCTTATATATAGGTTTATTTAAGTTAAAAGCCTTTAGGTCCTTGTGTAGAGAGGTATTATAGTTAGGTAGCCCGGTATAGTAGTATTAAAGGGCTTTAATATAAGGCTTAAGGAGTCTTCTAGTATTAGGTATAAGCGCTATTATAGCCTTATAACTACTACTAGCTAATTAGGTCTTATTTAGTATATTATTATAAGATAGAGGGGGGGTACTAATTAAGTTTAGGTTAGTCGGGGTATAGATTAGTTAGCTTAGCGCTTAGTTAAATACTATACTTATATTAGTTAATTAATAGAATAGGGGTAATAATTGTTAATTAAGATATTATACTTCTATCTCTAGAGAATAGATAGGTAAATATAGAATAGTATTATAAATAGTAAATAAGTAAAGGTTAGTATGCTTTAATTATAGTATATTAAGCGGATTCTATGTTAAAGGAGGGAAAAGTCTAACTATAGGCTAGTATAGCCAGGGAAAGCTAAAGAGTCGCTTAGTAATTACGTGACCCGCAAGTTATATGATCCGCAAGTCACGTGACCCGAAATTCAGGTAGGTCCCACCTAACGCCGTGATAGGTATTATATTTCCTCTATTCTTTTCTATATAATAATATGCTTTTAAGTTAAGATATTATTATATAGTATTTATACTAGAGTTTTCAATTACTAGATAAGTAAAAGATTATTAATAATATTTATAGAGTAACTTTAGCTCTCCTAAGATTAAATTATAGCTCTAGTAGAATTACGCCTAATAAGGAGTCCTATAAGGGAGAGTTTGAAATAATTTAGCTATTTCTTTTTACTTTAACTTATTAACTATTAACTATAGAGTATATCTCCTAAGTAAAACCTATAGGAAATAGAGTACAAGTTACTACTTTACTATTATATCTTTACAGTGCTATAACTCTATGAATATATGAGGTATAGTAGAATAGGGCATATATCTATAAGAATACCGAAGGTATATCTTAAAAAATTCTATAATAATCTTATAAGGTTTATACAAACCTTAATAAATAACTATAGTATATATAGTTATATACCCATATAATATCTCTTTAATAATACTTTAATAACTATAAAACATAAAGTAATAACTATAAAAGTATTTTCTTCATGGAATAAATACTTTAAAAATCTATATAAATTCTAATAGTAGCAATAACCTTATATATATATATTTATAATCCTTAGCTTTATAGCCATAAATATACGGAAGTTACGCACGGACCACATCGTGATCCGAGCGTGATTTCTGCTTAATAAGCTACTGCTTTGCAGTTACGTTTTAGAATATCTTACCCCTCACTTCGTGAGGGCAGGATTTGTAACTTAGAAATAACATGAATAACAACATTAATAATAACATTATCAATACTATTAATTAATTCCGAGGAAAATACCTCCTTATGCTTAAATTTATTAGCTTTCATCACCATATTACTCAGCCTATTAATATCTATTATTCTGGCTGTTTTACCGCCCCTTTTGCTACCTATATACCTATTCTTACAATCTGGATTTAGCTCTAAATTACGCGTCGAATGGAATACCTATCGATGCTATATAACTAGGGTTAATATATTCTAAATACTTTAGCAAAGTTAAGGTTAAAGTTAAGGTTAAAGTTCTAAGGCGAAATAAGGCGAAATAAAGCGCTATATCTAAGCGTTATTAGCTTTATATTATGCATCAAAGCGCTATTATGCGCATAGCTAAAACCACGCTAAGTTTCATATGCAACAAAGCGCGCCTAAACGTCTAAGAGGCTCTAGCGAAACTAGTGCCTACTAATACCTACCTTTTCCCCTAGCTTTTCAACGCTTTAGATACAATATTATTATTCAATATATACATCAATTTATATCTAAACTTCCCCCTCTATTCGAATATTATATTAGATTTACGAAGATCGTCGCATAACTGTATATTGTACCTATATTTAATTTCTTAAATATTCTTATACCTTTCTACCTCTTTATACTTATCCCTATAAGTACCTAGCTGTGCTTATAAAACCTATTTAAGATATTATAGTAGAGATTTCTAGAATATAAAAAAACGTTAAATAGTTTTAAGAATAAAAATAATAATTTATAAGTATAGCTATAAGCTAATAGGAGGGGAATAAGTTATTATAAGCTAGATAGTATCTAATAGCTTAAACGTATCTAATCTAAAAGGGTCTAGCTTATAAGAGCTTAACTTAGGAGAATATACTATTATTAATAATATACTAAGGATATAAAAGGGAAGATAACTTATAAATTATTATAAAGTAAATATAAATATAAAATAAATTATAATTATATAAGTATATATTCTAGGGTTTAAATCTAGTTAGATCTAAATCCCCTATCCTTTTTCTTCTTCTATTTATATTTATCTTTTAATACCTTACTTACTAACTAGCCCCATATCTAAAAGGAGCTCTCTATAAAAATAAGGAGCTCTTTATTATTAATTTAAACCCCCTTATTAAAAGCAGAGCATAATTAAAATAAGCCCTAAAAGAGGCTAATTAGAGAGATTTTGAAAACTCTATAATAGAATATAAGTTATATAATATATACTACTTAAGGTAGCCTAGATCTTAGTAATTAATCTAAGATTAAATTACTATCTCTTAAATAGAATCTTATAACTAAGTTCGCTTAAAGAATAAATAATAGTTAATTACTATAAGTTTAAAAGAAATAATAGCTAAAAATAGCTTAAAACAAGCTAATTTAAATTATAAAATAATAGAAGGTTTATAAATAGAGACCTAATAGTAAGTAATATAATTATCTTCTTAAGCTATTACGAAGAAGTATAAGAACTATATTTTATAAGATTCAAAAGTATTCAAAAATAACTAATTTTTTAATCCTATAAAGTAGATTTATAAGATTACTTTAAGAAATAATATAAAGTCTTCCTCTTAAAAACTATTATTAAATTCGATTCTAATTATAAGCTATAGAGGCTCTTTATAAGATTAGTAAGTAATTCCTTATTAATATATTTAAAAGTAAGAGATACTCTAATCTTTATATTATAGGACTTTATTAATATTAGTAGATATAAATCTCTATGCGATTTATATTAAGTATATAACTTTATAGAAAAAGGATATAGACTTAGTAAAGTAACTAATAAAGGAAATAGTAATATAAACTACTAGATTAGTTTAGTTTACTTAGATTACTTTAAATAATTACTATAATAAATACTTACTTTTTATTCTTAATACTACTACTAATTCTTATATCTAAATAAAGCTCTATTATTTAGAGCGAAAGGTTAAGGTAATAAGTAAGCTCTTAAGCTATCTTATAAACCTATAGCTAGTTATAGGGGATATTATTCTATATAAGCTTAAGCTTAAGAAAGAAGGTGATTAGCTATAGAATAGTAGAGAATAAATTATTTATTTTAATTAGGAAGTTAACTACCTAATTAAAAGTAGTAAAGTTATCCTAAAGCTAGGATAAACCTATAAGCTCCTAAATACCTCTCTTAACTACCTAACTAGTAATTTTAATAAATATACCCTTAACTAATAGCTTAAAAGTAGGGCTATAGTAGCGCTTAGCTATAGTATATAATATATTATATATCTTAAGAGTAGGATAGTATACTAAGGTAAAGTTACTACTTTAATTAGTATAATAATAAAAGATTACTATAGTAATATATTGCTTATATTTTAATCTTCTTAATAGATGAGTTTAGGATTAAATATTTCTACTTCTTTTTTTAAAAAGACGCTTAGGCTCCTAGTATTTAGTAAGAGTAAACTAAAGAAGTACCTCCTCCTTAGTAAAGATATTACTAGCTACTAGATAATTATAGCCTAATTAAATTAAGCTATAGTTATTTATAATAGCTATAATAAACGTAGTATAGCTTAAAAGAGGCTTAAGCTTGATATCAAGTCTCTTAAGTATAACTTCCTAATTATTATAGAAGAAGTAATACTCTTAGATACAGTTTTCTTATATTTATTATTATTATTAGTAATTATAATAGTTATTTATAATAATTTACTTACTTAGATTAGCTTATTAATAATAATTATAGTAGATTACTTAGTAATACTAATAATAGGTATTTTATTAATAATACCTATATTAAAATTAAGTAACCCCTTAATATTATCTAGATTTATCTAGGTATTCTTATTAATCTTATTAATAGGGATATCTTCCTAAGCCTTATTTCTATTTTTAGTTATAATATTATAGTAGCTAGAGGAAGCTATGCTAGCTATTCTAGCGAGAAGCTAGCTTAAGTAAGTTCCCTTAGATATACTATAGAATTATTAGTATTTTAACTAAATTAATAGATAAAAATACTTACTAGTAGGCCTCGATTTATTAGATCTCTTAAGCTTCTAGCTTAACATATTTAGCTATAGAACTATTAGTTTACTTACTTAAAGCCTTAAGAGTTTTAAGTTTATAAGCTTTCTACTACCTAAGAGCTTTCTTAATATAATTAACTTCCTTTTAACCCTTATTTATATTATTAATTTACTAGTAAGACTTCTTAGTATTAGTATTCTTAAAATAGTCTAAGTCTACTTTTTACTTGACTCTTATATTAGACCTAAGTAGTTAGCTTATAGTAAATTAGTATAAAGGATTATTATAAAAATAAATAGAATATATTATAATTATATCCTAAGGATATCTTATAAAATAACTCACTAAATAACTAAGAATATTAGCTAAATTAGTTACTTATTAAGAAAGATAATAATACCTTATTTATACTAGCTATCATTACGCTTTTATTATAATTATAATAGTTAGGTAAGTAGGTATTAAGAGACAAGTTTTTTCTAGCTTTAAAATATTAAAAGACATTAAATATATAACTAATAGTTTATATATTAGTATATTACTTATTATAATTTCCCCCTCTTTTATCTTAAAAAATTAAAAATAAAAATATTTTAAACTTTTGTATTAGAATATGAAAAGATTCTCTATTTAATAAGCTTATCTTTATATTTTTATAATACTTAGTTATCTAATAGTAAATTTTATAAATTTTAAAATCTTTAATAAGTAGGTTTATATCTTTCTACTAAGTATTTTAAAATCCTTAATAATTAGGTTTATACTTTCTTATTAAGTTAATAAAAACTATTATATATTTTAAATTCTTTTTCCTCTCTAATTTCTTAACCTTCTTCTTATAACTTATAACTACTTAATATACTAATTGGTAATTATCCTCTTAATTAATTATAATAATTATTTATACTAATATCTATCTAAGCTATAGCTTCTATATACCTAAAGATATAACATAAGGCTACTTAGGTTATAAAAAAGCGTATTAGATTAGCTTAGAAGATTACTCTAGCTTAGAATATTATTACTACTACTTGGGATATTATTAATCCTCCTTAGGGTACTAGTAATCCTTAAGATATTAGTAATTCTCTTTAAAATATTACTAATCTTACTCTACATATTACTAATTCTTAGGGTATTAGTAATCCTCTTTAGAATATTACTAATCCCGCTCTAGATATTACTAATCCTTAGGTTATTAGTAATCCTCCTTAGAATATTATTAATCTTACACTAGATATTACTAATCTTCCTTAAGGTATTAATAATCTTACTTAGAATTCTATTATTATTATTCTAACTCTAGGTTAAAATACCTAAAAAAACTAGGCCTTTTTTGATTAGAAAGATTAAGCTTTCTTTAGCTAAGAAAACTAAGCTTTCTTTAGCTAAGAAAACAACTAAGCTTTTTTTAATTAAGAAGACTAAACTTATTAAAGTTATTAAGAAAATAGCTAGAAAGTCTATTAGAAAGTCTCTCCCTAGCTAATCTCTTATTTCTAACTAAGTTAAGAAGAAGTATTATTAGTATTTTAGAAATAAGCTTAGATTATTATAAAAGAAATAGCTATAAACTAATTTATTTTAATTAAAGCTTTTTATAAAATCAGGACTTATTAGAAATTAATTAATATTATTATCCCTAAGCTCCCTTTCCAATAACTTCATCAGGAAATCTATAATAATATTAGCTTTAGTAATAATAGCTTTTATTAGGAGAAAATAGCTATTATTACTCTATAGGAGTCTTTAGAGAGCTTTCTTTCTCGCGTTTTTAAGAATATATATCTCTTTAATTTCTTAAGTTTATTAAATTAATAAAGTTAGTAATTAATCGTATTATTATTTATATTAAATATATTATTATTATACCTAAGGACCTTAAACTAATTAAAGCTATCTTAAAAATAAATAAGGTTTATAATAATTAGTAGTTTAAGTTATAAGGGTAAATAAGAAGTACCTAGAGATAAGTAAGTAGTAGTAATAATTATAATAATATATAATATACCTATTATTTAAGCTAATTATTATAAAAAATATCTATAACTTCCCCTAAAAATATAATTACTTATAGGTACCCTACCTATAAGCTACCTATACCTATAGGCTTAATTATCTAAACCTACTTAACCTATAGGTACCTATAGGTAACTACTACTACCTACGGGTATTACCTATAACTACCTACCTATTTAGCGGGTACCTATGGGACCCGCGGGCCGGGTAGTTGCTAACCCTAATTTGATCTTCTGCGGGGGATGCGGCCTAATACGGAAGGAGATATCTATGAAGCTATGATCGTGCCGCTCGATCTAAGAGCTTGTGTTGGTTTATGTTGTCAGCTTTAACTGGAATTGAGCTTCCCTTTTCGTGATTTATGCTAGGGTGTACCAATGTGTTCAAAGCTTGTATTAATTATTAGTCGATAAGAGACGGCCACTGGTTCCTCGTATTCCGTCCATCTGAATTTGTCACGACATGGTTAGCTTTCTAAATCTGTGAAAGGATTACAATCATAAGGCATCTTCCCTGTGAAGGACTAAAAATGACAACCAACAATCCAACCATGTTTTATTCCTTGGGCATTGAGAAGACATGAAGAAGCCCGAAGCTCCCACAAAAAAGAACACAGAAGAGACTTCGACAAAACCCCCACATCCTCACCAGAACGATCTCAGCGCTGTTCATCGCCATGCTCATAAACCCGTTCAGACCATGCGAGGGCTCGCCAATCTTCCAAGAGGAGGATCGCAGGGGCTGTAAGCCAAAATTCGTCGACGCCTGGCACGGTCCCCAGATTGTAGCGCCCGATACTCCATACGTCGCGGCGGCTGGCAAAGACAAGTCATACTTCATCGATACCCGTTTCGACCCTGCTACCGCAAGGCACATCAAGGAACAGATCGAGTGGGCGACGACTGCGAGAGCGCCCGACCAAGCCATCTCCGTCGACGAGCTTTCGGCCACGGCCAAAGGAAAAAACACCGTCACCAGCCAGACGCTGTTCGTCTTCGACCCCGCCTACGCCCGAGTACTGTTTGCAACGGGCATCAACAGGCGGAACCCGGCGCTCCGACTGCCCAAACATGAGCCCGCCAGGGATAGGTTGGTGGCCTACGACAGCACAGGCCTGGCTACGAGAGACTCATGCTACGACTCTGGCTGCAACAACAGGCACTAGAAGTAGAAGAACTATGTCGGGAGCAGCATTAGGCAGCTCCCAAAACAGCCGGGACTTACTTCATGGTCGCTTCACGGCTTCGGCTAATCGATGATTCCAAACCGAATCGGAGTACAGAGGGCCAGAAGCAATAGCTTCATTCACATCAATGCTGGCGGAAAAGTATCGTCTGAGTCTGCCGAGCTTTCCACTGCATCGTCGATTCAGTAGACTGGAGATCATGTCCCGGTAGGCTCTCTCAAGGTCATTTATAGAATGTTGGACACCAGGTCTAGGTATCTAGTATCTCGAGTCCCCGTAAGTGTCTTGATTGCAATAACAGCACAATCTTTGATTGTGTCTTCCATTGAGCGAACAGCATAGCCCGGGACAAGTAATCTACGTCAAAGCGCTTTTTGCCCTCATTGAGGGCACTACAATCATCTGCCGAATGCTTGCATCGACCGGAGCCACCCGGCGACGTTCTGAGCATCTGTCACTGGACCAGAAAGCACATTCATATTTCATATTCCATCAAGTCAGCTCAGGTGATCGCCGCCGCTCTTGATTCGCCTTGCCAGATCCGCCTAAAAAGTTACGTTGCTCGCTCAAAACTCGAACACCCCCTACTGGGCAGGCAGGGCTCATGTACAATCTGCACCTATATCCTCCAACCCTTTGTGATCTAACAAAACTCCGCGCGCATGCAGCAATCCTCCCGCTGACTCCCACACGCGCGGGGCGCCGCGTCGCCCCAAGGAGCCGGCCTTCCATCGCCCGACCCGCTGTCTCGAATGCATCTCCCCCTCTTGGCCTACTCCACAGGCACCTTCTGGACTCTAAGAAAGCATCCATGCAAGTCTCATGCTGTTCTAGACTGCTCAACACCGCGTATTTCTTTCGTCCCATATCGAAACACCCGAAATCTCAATGCTGGCCAATGCGAATCCCGCACAAGTGGGAACTATTGTGCTCAACGCTGTTGAAAACGCACTGTCTTGATCGCGGAAACATCCAGGCTCCTCCGCTACTCCATCTGACCATGCTTTGCTACCCGCCATGCATAATTGTTGTGTGAACGTACTAAATGGCCCAACTACCTCGCCTCTCACGAACCCCCCATGCCAGAGGGTCCA
Organism: Colletotrichum ledebouriae; assembly: GCA_036785755.1. Classification (NCBI taxonomy): domain Eukaryota; kingdom Fungi; phylum Ascomycota; class Sordariomycetes; order Glomerellales; family Glomerellaceae; genus Colletotrichum; species Colletotrichum ledebouriae. The sequence continues at coordinate 37,333 of JAVHLU010000937.1, forward strand.
GGCTGTCCAAATCAGGATGCTGTCGTGCCCACTCAAAGATGTAAGCCTTCAGCGCCTTCCATCTCGGACATCTCTTTTCCTCGGCCATCTCCGCCTCGGCCGGTTCCACCAAGTGGCCGGACGCCATCTGCTTGGCATCGTCGGCCTCCAAATCTTCGATGCTCATGTGGGAAATCTTGGCGAGCTCTTCGTCAAAAGCGCGCGCCATGGCCGGATAGCCCAGAGACAAATAGTTGTACACCTGCGTGACGAATGTGTCATCGAACTCAGCTGCAATCTTCTCCTCCAGAGCTTTTTCTCGCTTCAGACGTTCCTCTAGGCCGTGCAGCATGTGAAGGCCCTTGAACTCGCCTGATCGAACACGGTGTTCGGCGGTGCTCGGTGTGAGAGTGGCGGACGGATGGTGGGAACCAGGTTCGTCCGTGAGGGAGCTCTTGCCAAAGGCTGCGGCGAATGGATCTCCAGGCGTGGAAGGCGGCAGCGGCGTATGCAGCATTCTGGGTCCCTGCAGAGACGAAGGCACTATGGCCTGATCGCTCTCACTTTTTCGGAAACAGTAACCTCTCCACAAGCCGGCTTCTCCCGTTGTATCCCTGTTTCTCTCTTCAGCTGTTGGGACTTCAGAGAAGGGGTGGTCTGGCTCCAGCTTTGTCTGCTTTGGCGAGGGGCACTTCCGGAAGACGAGGTCCTTGCCCAGCATTGGGGGCGAGGCGGCCTTGCGCATTCTGCGGAATTCGCTGGTCTCGGCAGGCAGCCCAAAGTTTCCGAAGGGTCTGCCAAATCCGCCGCCGGCGGCGTTGCGGAAGCCAGTTTCGGGAACAACCTGGGCGGGCTTGGCAACAGGCGCATTCGCCGGCTTGGTGGCCGAGGTGGGAGCGATGTGACACACCGCCGCCTGACCGACCGGCTTGCTAACTGGTTCGGGGGCGGGGAGCGCTGTCTGCGGCGCAACTTTGGCGACAACGGGAGCGGGGGAAATCAGTGGCATCAACGTCTCGCCGATCGGGCCCCTAGGGCCAGCATCAGCCGTGTGATTCCTGGTGTTTGTCAACCACAAAGGATCCGGGGGGGAGTCGAGCTCCATTTTGTCAATGGCCGAGTCATCTTGTTCATCTTCGTCGTCCTCGTCAAAGACGGGAGCGTGGTCACCCCTCTCGACCGCCAATTTCTCTGCATGCTCTTGCATGTGCTTGTGCCAGTATCCCAGATCTGAAGATTTTCTCCGGGGCGCGTTGGCATGGCGGGCGCGGACTTTGGATGTCCCCGCGGGCCCAGGACATGAGCTCTCAGGAGGGCTCTCGTCCCCGGAGCTTTCTCTGAAATAGAAATGGGCAGCGCCACCCTCCCGCGGACGACTGTTGGGGAAAGCAGCTAGGGCAGCCTCCTGCATCTGCCTTTCAGCCTCCATGGCGGCCCATTCCAGCATGTAGGTGCCTGCATTCTCATCTTCTGACTCTCTCCTCGCGCCCTTGGGTTGACGCTGGACAGGTTGGGAGGCTGGAGAGGAGTTTCCGTCGGCGATTTTCCTTCGTGACTTGTTTCGCTGGAGGTAGATGTGGTTCGTGTAGGGGGTAATGTCGGTCTTGTCGGTAGGCTTCGTAGCAGGGCCGGTGTCTCCTACTCTTCGAGCGCGTCTCGAAGTCTCGATCAGCTGGGGAGCGAAACGGCGTCTCGGGTTTTGCTGAGAATCTTGTTGCCCCGGTGGCTGTCGCAGCTGCTGCTCGAATGGATTTGGGGAGGGGGTTCGCGGAGTGTGTTCGGGCGTAGGCTCAGGCGCTGGGCCTGGCTGATGATTCTGTTGCTGTTGTTGCTGCTGCTGCTGCTGGGGGGCCTTTCGGACGGACTCAAAAGTGGTTTCGATCGGAACGGGAGCGAACCGCCTCCGCGGCTCGCTGGATTGAGCCATGGCGGAGGACGGTAGAGAGATTGGTGGTTCTAGTACGGAAAGAGTGCCTCGTTGCGGTCCGAATAAAATCGGAGGGATCAGGAACAGGTGGGAAAGTCGAAGACAAGATCCGCTGAAAATGGTGCGCCGAAAGACCCTTTGTAATGTAAGGAGGGGCAATGATGGGACGAAAATGACGCTCGTACTTTTGCGTCGAAAGTTTGCCTATCTCTTGACGCCTGTGAGAGGTTGGTCTGTGGTTGGGAATGGTTCGTCGGAGTCGAAATCGGAGTCGCTGGTGCTGTCGCTGCCCGTGCGGACGCGCAGTAGGAGAGAGGAGAAAGAGGAAGGAGGACGGGCAGATCGTGAGTTTTGTCAGAGTCACCGTGAGAAAGGTACGTCTTCCACGTCTTCCGATTATGGCGCGAAGCCAGAGAAAGCTGCGGCGCTGGAGGAAGAAAAATGCTAAGGGAAACGGCGGTCACAAGAGCAGCGAAGTAAGCTCTTCTGGTGCCTTTTTAGCGAAGTAAGCTCGGCGAGGTAGAGTAGGAGTAAGGCAGGTAAGGTAATAATAACACAGCGAGCGCACTAGCCTCGGTACGTATCCGAGCACATGGATTACGAAGTTGAGCTACAAGTGGCATCCCTACCTTATGCGGCACTTCTGGCGCCCGGAATTGAATGCATCGAATGCATCAGGTACGGATACGTTTCCAGGGACTCGCCTCTGGCTGAAATGGAGTATTTCTAGCACCCTTGACGGCGACCATCGGTGGCCGACCGCATTTCAGAGTTCAGACTGGCACTTCGACTGACCATGAGATGAGTGACAGAGCTGGCGGGCAGCGTGCAGGGCCAGCACCTCATGAGAGGGTGTAGTGGGGTTCCTACCTCCAAGCTTGGGTGGGATGACAGGACCGAAGTCCACACACCGTGTCGAGAGTCCATGATACTGTCCTACTCGGAACTCTGCAGTCCCTTAGAATGAATGAAGATGCTATTGGGTGACGACCCCGACTGCAGCTTCCTTCGACATTGTGAATGCCTCATTGTTACTCGGCAGGAACGTTGGGGAAGGCGCCTTCCTCTCGGCGAGTATATTTCTGAACTGCCTAGGTACCTTCCCGTCCTTGCCTCATGACATCATCAGAGACATCAGGTAAGAAATAAGGGTTAAAAAACAAAAATCCAGAATAAACCGAAGTAAAATCGAGGCAGCACTAACTGCGTGTCCATGTCTCCTACCCGATGTCGCACGGCGATTGCCCCCGCCCTCGGCTTGTCCCTCCCTCCTCTCTTTCACCTCCAGCCCAGCAGCAGCAATTGTTCTGTGCCGCCCCCAAAAAGAAGCTTGCCTGCGCCGAAAAACACAGTCGCATTTCAGAGGGTCACACCTTGCAGTTACATTGTCGCTCCCGCTCCCACACTCTCCGATTGACCAATTCCGCGCTTCTGATCTTCCAATTGCTACCAAATGTCCACCATGCCATGTACCTGGACCGTCTCGGCGGCTCCCAGCGGACCACCACAGCCACGGAGCCACAGGGGTCTCCTGCTCGGCCTTTATCTTCAGGTCTTCTTCGCCACTTGTCTCGTCTCCTCTCTCTCTCTCTCCAGTCAACCCATTCAACCCAGCTAACCCTCTCTTTCTCCAGTCACCCATTTTTTCCCATTTTTGGTCGCCCAAATTCCATTCTTTGTTTCGCTCGAACCCGCATTTCTCGTGCAATCCAGAGCTCTGTCCCCCACGGGCTTGCTACACTACACCAGAATACCACCGTTGCAACCGTGGGTACCGGAACCTTCGCAGCAGGTCAGATAGTCCATCGCAGCATGAGCATGAGCATGAGCAGCCAGGGAAGAAACGAGCGCGACCAGGACGGGGCTTCTATCAAATTGCCCATCTGACTTCGTGGCTTCCGGGGGGCTATCAGTCCCCAAGGCGTCAATAATTCTGGCTCTCCCCGTTTAAGCCATTTCCGATGCCACAATCTGCCCTTTGACATCATCGACTCAACCAACTTTTTCTGGTCCCTCCCAAGGGTACGAGAGCCAAGGCCAGAGCCTGACCCAGAACCACACTTCAGCGATCATACTGTGTACATGCCACCCCGGTCTGGACTCTACTGGCCTAGGTACCTTGGCCGCATTCTGTGTAGAAGTACCCGACTCCAGCGGCTGCCCCTCCCTACAGTACGGATACACCTCCTTCTGGGCATCCCGTGCCGTTTGACTCTAGGTAGTCTACTGCACGCTTCTCGCATATGAGACCGGCACCAGACCACTCCAGACAAGACGGATGAGGAATGCCTGGCCTACGTTGAGAAAGAAACACGACATCACCGACGACAATAGAAGTTGCTAACTCGCTTCCGCCGCCTCCAACTTTCGCCTTCGTCTCACGGCCTCGACCTCAACTTAATTAGACCTCGACCATTGCTACGGCTCATGCACCAACGTGGAGAGAAGAGGAGCCCCCAGAGACAACACTCCGCCAACACCTGATGGAAATGGCGCCTGTTCGCCCCCGGGACCGTCCCCATGTCATGCCGTCCACACAACCCGCACCTCATTCACCGTGCTGTCGAGCACTAATGCTCTGCCACCCTGACTTCGCTGGCCAGCCTTTCGCGCCGCCACGGATGGATTCAAGTCCTCTGTCACAAGGACTGTCGGCTACGTTCAGCTGCGCTTTTTGGCTGCGTTGCTTCTGTGCGTTTCGATTTTGAGAAAGTCTTCTCACCGGTCCCTCATTCCCGCCTCAACGCTAAAGTTCCCTCCGTCCGCTCCTGGCCTTCCGCCATGGCCGCCAAAACTTGAAAAAGA
>JAVHLU010000938.1:0-42038 GCA_036785755.1 Colletotrichum ledebouriae
GACTCTAGACCTAACGCTCCCTTTTAAAGAGAATAAAGAGAGGGGAGGCTATAAGACCCTAAGAGCTAAAGCTATAAATAAGCTAGATATCCTAAAACCTATATCTAAACTTAATATAATAATAATCTCTAAAGCTTTCTTAGTACTCTTATTAACTCTAGAGGAATATTATAAGTTTAGACGAAGTTTTATAAATAGCTTATAACTCCTACCTCTTAAACCTATACTAAAGGATATAACTACTATATTAATACTAGAGCTAAGCCTAAATACTTTCTATATATTATTTAAAAAAAGTAAAGATATATTAAGTACTTTATTCCTAACCTAAGGAAAAGGAATAAGTAGCCCTCCTATACCTAAGCTAAGTAACTTATAGAGTTACCCTAGTACTTATAACTAGGGTAAGTAATATAGTAAGATAGGCGCCTAGAAACTAGAAGCTAGTCTATTAAACCTTAATAAAGGTAAAAGATATAATTAGGATATTAAACGTATAGAAGATACTCCTCTACTACTACTACTACTTATACTACCTAGAGATCCTAGTAATAGAGGTAATAATAACAACCCTAAAGGCTAGAATAATAAAGGAGGTAGCCCTAGCTATAATAGTAATAATAGCTAAAGCGATTAATACCCTTAATTACTAGCTAGGCTAAGAGATACTATTAAATTATTATCTAACTCTAATAAGTTCTTAGTTAGCTATAACTTTCTTATATTCCTTCTCTCTATAAATAAAGAAGGGGTAGTATAGGTAATAGCTAGTATATTAGCTATAGAACCTAGGTATAGCACTCCTTGATTTAAGACTAATATAATTAGGTTATTCGATCCGCCTCTATATAATAATGAAGTTAAAGATATATATATTAATAGTAGTTTAAGGACTATCTACTAAAATATATATCGTTTTATTAATATAATTAATAGCTATATTAAGTTAGATAATAAGAACCTAGCTATAACTACCCTTAACCTATATTAAACCTTGCTAAGATATACCTCAGACTAGTACTATACTAATCTAATACTTAATAAGAAAGCAGAACTTAAGGACCCTAACTATAAGCTAGATTATTAGAAAGGGTTATTACTTAAACGTTTTCGTTTACTATATGAAATTGCTAAAATACGTTTAACTAAGGAGAGGTATACTCTATGCGATATATACGATTAATATAATATTTAATACTAAATAACTAAGGTTACTTAATTATATAAGGATACTAAAGAGAGCAAATCTACGGGTATTAACTATTACTTATAATAAGATAGATATAGAACTAGTTATTAGTATTCCTTAGCTAACTAGTAATATAAACTATAATAAGTTTATTATAAGCCTATAGAAGATAGTCCCTAGCTAGTATCAAATAGTTAATAAAAGATCCTAGTAATTATTAGTCTAACCCTCTACTAAGGCGACCTATATAAGAACCTCTATGATATAATTATTACTAAAAGAGACCTCGAAAGTAGGCCGTACTATAGCTACTCGTTACTTATACTATATAAACCTAAAAGAGACTATATCTAGCCTATTACTATTAAGACCTATAAAGCAAGCTACTAATATAGCTACTAAACCCTTATTATCTACTCGCAAGGAAATTCGGTTTAATTAATAATAAAGGTTTAAATACTAATATAAATAGCCTAGTTAACGCGTTTAGTATCCTTAACCGCTTACTTATCCTTTAGCCTATATAACTAAGGGTATTAGTCGCGAGTAAGTAGAAGAGGAAGTATATACTTTATTAGATAAGGGCGACTTTAACTATATTTAGTATATTAAGGCTAGCGAGGATTTAGACTTATATAAAGAAGACTTAGTTATTAGTACTAATAATAAGGATAACTAAGAGCAATAGGAAGACGATCCCGAGTATATTAACCTAGTTACTTAACCCGCTTATTACTATAAATACCCTCTAGGTTATATCCCTAGATATAAGGATAAGTACCCTCTTTTTAATATTAACTCCTTTTACAATTCGCTCCTTAAGGATCCTAGAATCTACTCGTACGAAACCTACCTTTATAATACTAAGCTATATACTAATTTCGAGGGTATTTTCTTATATTAGACCCTTCCATCCCCTTAGCTAAATATAACGCTTATTAGTCCCATTAAGCCGTAGTAATATATAGTTATATATTCATGCTACTATATATATACTAAGATTATTATCTAGGGCTATTATAACGAACTACTAATTGTAGTCTATATTAATACTAGTATAGACTACTTAGTTATAAGCAAAGCCTGCCTAGGATAGTTCTATACCCTCTTAAGAGAACCTAAGGTATTTAAGCTCTAAGGCGTAGGAAGCCTTAAGACTATTACTTAGGTAACTTTTACAATTCTTATATAAGAATAATAACGAAACGGCTATATAATAACTACTAAGCTCTAAATAGGCGTATAGCCTATCCTATATTTAGATACTAGTCTGCTTATAGGGTAAGACTTTAATATACCTAATAGGCTTGATATTCTAAACTCGGAATCGTGCATCTAAATTATATCCTATAATAATATTCAAATCCCCTCTTAGATCTATTTAAAAGTCCCTTTAAAGGTTTATAATATATATACTATAAGAAATATAACTATTACGCTATATAATTACTCCGCTATTTAAATTAAGATACTATTAGTAAAATAGAGTCCCTTCTATTTAGCCTAAAGCACAAAGGGTGCACGTATATATATATAAGTAATTCACTACTTATTCCTATTATTAATAACGCTCCTTACCTATTAAAGATTAAAAGAGGTACTAGGCTTAGAACTCTAGCGCCCTTTAAGTCTAATAGATACCTTAAACTAAAGACTTGTAATTAACTATAAATAGCCTTTTTAATATCGTTACATAAGGAGCTAATATATTACGCTATTTTTAGCCTTTCTAATTACAAGCTCGCAATACTTGCTTAGCTACTAGAACTATTAGTTAACGAATGAGTAGAAATCTCTAACCTAACTGAAGTTAACTATAGCGTAACTAACGATAATATAACGCCGAATAGCAGAGACATCTATAAGGGGAATATTAACCTAAATAGTAAGATAGGCATAACTAAGCCTAGAAACTTACTAGTAGTTATTACTAAGGAAGGTATATATATCTATAACTAAGACGCTAAAGCTATATAACGCCTTAAAGAGGTTATCTTATATTACCCCGCTATCTAGAAGGACTAAGGACTAATTAACCTTCTAGAAGATTAATACCTTAAGGTTAAACTTATTAAAGGATAGTAGAATATAAATATTAGCTAATAACCTTATCCTATTAGTAAAGAAGATAAGAACCTTATTAATAAAACTTTAGACGAGCTCTATGCTTAAAACTATATAGAATAGGGTAACTCTAGACCTATATTATTTAGAGCCCCTATATTCGCTATATAGCGAATTATAGATAGTAAGTATAAAGGTTATATAGTCGTGGACCTATATGCTCTTAATAAAGCTACTATCCTTAATATATACCCTATACTACTATAATAAGATATTATTAAATACCTTTATAATAAGCTATAGATTACTATAGTTAATACTCGATCCTTTTTCTATTAGTTTCTTATTAAGAAGGAATATTAAGATCGATTTACTATAGTTAGCTACTAGGGATAAGAACGCTCGAAGGTAGTACTTATAGGATTCTATAATTCGCCTACTTATACTTAACGTATTATAGATAAACTCTTATAACTATATAAGGAATATACCTATATATTTATTAATAATATTATTATTACCTCGAAGGACCTTAATACCTACCTTAAGCACCTTAATACGATTCTTAAACTCTTTATAGATATTAGATTCTTACTTTTAGTAAAGAAGTTATTTATTAGATATCCTTCTATTAAGCTACTTAGCTTTACTATTAATACCTTTAGACTATTAAATACTTAAGACTATATTAATACTATTAAGAAAATTAAGTACCCCTATAACCTCTACTAGCTTAAATACTAGATAGGTATAACTAGTTTCCTATAATATATAATACTATACTATAGTTATTATATTTAACTACTCTAATAGTATAAAACCACGTTACTTACCTAAGCCTAAGCTTAAGAGAAAGATAAAAGCGCTATAAGAAAGCTCTTCTATTAAAAAATAAGTTTTAAACCTATACTAGAAGAAGTAGCTAGCTTTAATAATATTAAGGATGCCTTAATAGTAGATAACACCTTATTCTATTATAACCCTAATAAATAGTTATTTATATAGCTTAACTTATTAAAGTAACATAGATACTCCGCGCTAATCTTCTAGCTAGCTGACTATATTAAATAGAAACCTTATAACCTAATTAAGTATACTAATATACGCCTAATTACTTATATTAGTAAGGCTCTTAACTAAGCTAAATAGAAGTATTAGCTTACTAAACTCGAGGTAGCTTACCTAGTATAAGTAGTAAAGAAGTATTAGCTAATACTATATTTATCTAGACGAGACCCTATAATAGTACTTATTAACTATTAAGTAATATATAATATTATTAAATAAACGTTACTATAATTAGAAGATAAGACGAGGTCTAACTTATAACTTATATTATTATTAGAATATTTTAGCTAGTTCTCTCTAGTATATTATTATATCCCTAGAACGTTAAATACTATAGCGGATGCGTTATTATACCTACTTATAATAGAAATCCTTATTAAAGATATTAAGGAACTTAATAAGATATAGGATAATATACTAATAGGTATTAACTTTATAATAGAAGTATCTCTTAATAATAACTTTAAGGCTAAACTTATCTAATTATATACTAACTCTAAGTCCTAGAGCAGAGTATATAAGATACTCTATAAAAAGGCAGATAATATAGACCTTAACTTCGTTATATATAATAATCTTCTTTACTATATTAACCCCTATATTAATAAATAAAGGCTCTATATACTAAAAGAGTTAGTAACACCTCTTATTAAAGAAGCTTATAATAACTACTATTACTTTAGTAAGGAACGGACGTAGAGAGCTATTAATAAATATTTTTATATACCACGTCTTAAACGATAGGTTAATAATTATATAGCTAACTACCGATAATATAGAATAATAAATATAGAACGTTAACTACTACTTAGCGCGATATAGCTAATATTAATACTAGCTATCCCTTTCTATATAATTACTATAGACTTTATCGTTAGACTTCCTAAAATACCTTTATAGTATCTAGGCTATAAAGTAGAGAACTTCCTACTTCTTAATATAATAATTACTATAACTAATAAGTTCTCTAAGGTAACTCTCCCTATCCTAGGTTACTTAATATATACCGCTAAGATCTAGGGATACCTCCTTCTATATAACCTCTAGCGTAGTAACTAGGGGATACTAAAAGCTATTATATCTAATTATAACTAAAAGTTCCTTTTAAAGTTTTAACCCGCACTATAGGTAGAATTATATACCTAATTAAGATTCTTAATTATATATTATCTATAAACCGATAGTATTTTAGAATATAAAAATCAAACTATTAAACTAGCTATTCGTTACTTTCTTAACCTTATTAATAATAACTAGGTAATATTACTACTAAGCCTTTAATATAACCTTAATAACGCCTACTTATAAGTTATTAGTTATTTACTAAATTAAATCCTATATAGTAAAAATACTAATAACGCGTTAAATATCTTAAGTAATACTAACCCTAAAATAAGCTATAAAATCTTCTAAGAGGAAGTAAAAATTTCAATCGCTATAGCCTAGCTATATATAAAGGAATAGTATAAGGAAAAATATTATTTTATTACTTTTAAGCTAGGCGACTAGGTATACCTTAAAATAGGATTAGGATATTATCTACTAGGACGACTAAACCTAAAGTATAGCTACTAGTATATTCTATTTAAGGTCCTTAAACGTATTAGTAACTTAGTATACCGCCTCGATATTCTACCTAATATAAATATTTACCTAGTTATATCTATTATCTAACTTATACTAGCACTAGCCCCTAATAGTAACCTATTTAACTACTAAGATAACTACCGAGGCCTAGTTAATATTAAAGAAGATAATAATATTTATTAGCTTAAAGTATATAAGTATTTCGAGATTAAAAGTATTCTTAGGAAATAAACCCTTATATAAGGAAAGGTATAATATCTAGTTAAATAGAAAGGTTACCTACTAATATATACTATTTAAATAGATAGCGACGCTATAAATATAGATAAACTTATTACTATATTTAAAGGTAAGGAATAAGAGATAGAATAGCTCTATAGATAAGCGCAAGCTTAAAGGCCTATCTAATAGGGCGTTAAACTAATATTAAAGCCTAGTAAAAACCTACTAAAGCGCTTAAGAGGAAAGCCTCGTAAGAACCTAGGGGAATAATATAATATATATTATAAATAAGGAATGCACTACTTAAAGCGTTTTAAATAGATAAGTAGACTATAAAGAGTATTATAACTAAGGCCTTATTATAAAATAAAGACGTTTAGCGCGCTTAGCGCGTTTAAGAACTTTACCTTAATAATAGCGATATTTATATCTATCCTATTAGTAAAGATAACTACGCCTATTATACCTTCCCTCTTAAACTCCTTCTACTCTTAGTACTATAAGAACCTTTATAAATATAACCGCCCTCCTCACTAGAAGGTCGATCCCTACTCTTACTTAACTAATAAGAAAAATTAGCGCTTAAGTATATATATATAAAATAAATTTATATTACTAGGTAACCCTACTAGTTATTATTACTACCTTCGCTTACTTAGTATTAAGCGTATTTTTCCTCTATGCTTATATTTCGCTAAAGAGCGTTAACGCCTTTAACCCCGTTACTATATTATTATTATTCTTATATATCTCCCTTTATTACTATTATCCTTATTAAGACGTTAAGAAATCTTACTAACGCTCTATATTATTACACGCTTAGCGCTACTAGAGTAACTTATATTATATATACCTAGGTATTACTTTACTATAAATAGATAACGCTTTAAATATAAAGATACTAAGTATATTACCCTTAACTATATTTACTACTACCTACCTAATATTAAGATCCCTTATAATAAGCCTAGATACTATATTTATAACTAAGAGATCTTTAAGTATACCCTTAACTAAGAAACCTAATATTATAGAACTAGTTATAATATCTCTAGCACCCCGTTCGTTATTTACCTAGATACTAATACTTACTTAGTTACCTAACTGCTATTTATAAACCGAACTAAGTTCTACTACTAATTCCCTAATACTATTTTAAATGTTAAGTAGCTATCCCTCTATAATACTATATAGAACTCCCTTAAATATAACCTATATTATACTACTAATATTACTAGCACGCCTATTTCTATTAATTCTAGAGAGGCCTTAAGTAGAGATAATAAACCTATTACTACTAAATATAACTAAGCTAATAAAACTATTAATACTAATTAGCCTAAACTATCCCTTTATACTAGCTAACCTAACTAAGCTACTAATACTACTAAATATATTAAACCTCGACTATTAACTAATATTATTATAACTAGTATTAGATTAACTCCTATTACTTAGAATAAGACTAATAAGATAGCTACTCCTAAGAAGTAAGCTACTAGTATTAGTACCCCTAATGCGATAGATACTATTAAGACTATTAAGGGAATATAAGCTTATAGTAAACGTATTAGCTATATTACTATACTACTTAATAGATATAAGGAGACTTAGATCGCCCTAATTATAGCGCTCTCTAAAGGTTATATTACTAATACTAGCGCTATTACCCTTAACCTAAGCTAATTTATTAAGTTAGCTACTAATAAGTTTAAGTTTATTATAGTAACTATTCCCTAGGGACTAATATAAGAGAGCCTAGGCTTCCTTAGCTTAGAATAATACCTTACTACTAGGTCTTCTACTAAGTATATAGCGTTAGCTATTAGCCTAGAGGATTGCCCTAATATTAATCCTTCTTCTAATATTAGCCCCTTTAACGCTATTAATACGCCTAGCTCCGCTAAGACGCCTAATACTACTACTAGTATTAAGAAGATCGTTATTATAAACTAGTAATCCTATACTTATATCGCTAGCCTCTATCGCCTTACCTATTCCTATATAAAGTTCCTAACTACTTAGGAGGTAATTAATATATACCTTTAGCGCCTCTATTTCTTTAATACTACTAACCTTATAGCTACTTACTATACTAAACGCCTTACCCTATATATACTTATCTAGAATAGCTTAATTATCCTTAGTCTATATATATATATCCGCGCCCTTAACTTATTTATAACTAAACGAATTATAAGTAACCCGGAGTTTAGTACTATATCGCTATTCTTTATTATTAAGTAGATACTATAATATAAGTTTCCTAGTATATATACTAAGGATAACGCTTATATTAGTTAGGCTATAGTTAATAGTAATAACTCGAGCGCTATCTATACTCTCTTAGACCTTAGCGACCCTAAAGCTATAGATATAGCTAACTTTTAGTATAAATATACTACTAACTTTTAAAGCCTTTATACTAATATTACCTCCCTTACTACTTTAATCGCTATAATTAAAAATAATAGCGTTACTAAGGCATACCCTAAGGTTAGTAACGAATCTCGCTACTTATTCCTAGAGTAATATAAGGATAATATCTAACTAGCTACTACTTATAATATTAGTATTAACTAACTCCTAGTTATAGCTAAAGAGATTATTAATAATAAGCATAAGGACTACTCTAACCTCTTAAAGACGACTAATACTACGCCTAAGACTCCCTTAGCCTAAAGCTAGATATAATAAAACGTATAGAATAAAAATCAAGTAAGTTTACTTAAGGTTATTTATATATAATAGTATAGCTCTACTTATTAGTATATTACTATAATAGGAGGTATAAATTAAACTTTATACTATATATAGTAGTTAATACCCTTCTCTTCTTATATAAGTAATTAATACTAAACGCGCTTAGCGTAGTTGTCCCGCTTAGGGGCGCCTAATTTATTTAACGTATTTAAGGCGTTAAACGTACCTAAACGCGTTAACCCTTATAAAAGGGCTTACCGCCTTTAAGGAGAAAACCTTCTAAATATATAGATTTCTACCTATATTTTTCGCTTACTACGTGGACCGTATTATCTACTTTCTATAGAGCTAGGGGGGGTAGGGGAAAATACCACCCTAAGGACTTTATAGCTTACCTAGACTAGATATATAAAAGCCTAAATATCTAGTTATAAGCTATAGCCTAACTATAAACCTTCTAGTAGAAAGGGAATAAATCCCTAATAACCTTCCTATTAAGATTTAAGTAAATACTAGCTAATATAAGTAATATAAACTAGCTTAGTTAAGTCTAGATCTTATTTCTAGAGGCCTCTCTTACCCTTAGGCTAAGGAATTAGCTAATTATTATTAACCTATTAGCTAATTATAATAACTAGCTCTTAAAGGTCTAGAGTATTATATAGAAAGTAGAGCGCTAGAAGGTCTCTAGTTACTACCTAGTAACTTACTAGAGACTTATTACTAAGAATACTAAGGGGGATACCTATATACCTAGAGCTATATATATCTTATAAGTTAAGGAAGCGAGACGCTATAACTATTAAAACTCTAGATCCTCCTTAAGTACCTCTCTAGTATAATACTAATAGCCTTAGAAGGGTATAAGGGACCCCTATACCTATTATACTTATAGAACTAGAGGTTATATTACCTAGCACTACCTTAATAAAGAGGACTAGCTACCTAAGGTTATAAAAGTAAAACCCTTAAAAGAAGAACTAGTATATTATAAGGTTATAAATAACTACTAAGTAGTAGCTAACTTCTTAAAAAAAGATACGTAATTAGAAAAAGACTAACTTTAGAATAGGATTAGCCCTAGCGCTTACTAAAAAGGAGATATTAAGCTAGAAAGAATATAAATAGGAATAACTAGCTAATAATAAGCTTATTATTATTTAAGTTAGAGTTAATAGAGGATATCTAGCTTACGCCCTAATAGATATTAGGAGTAATACTTATATAATAATTAACCTTTCCCTAACTTAATACCTTTACTTTCTATATATTAAGAAGAGATACTAACTTATAAGGAGGTATATACTTAGTAGATTATTACTAAGTAATACGCTAGGTATAGTAGTATTTAACTTAGAAATAAGTAGTTATACCTAGTATATCTTTATATATATAATTTATAGCCTAGACCTTAATATTCTCTTAGGGCGCCTTTAGATAGAATAGAACTAAGTTATTTATAATATTATAGCTTACTAAGTATATTATAAGAGGGGATAAGTTAGGCTATACCTAAAGGATTAAGAAGAAGTACCTCTTATAAAAGAAGTAAGGGCTATAAGGTTCCTTAATATACCCTTATTCTCTATAATTTACTAATACCTAGCGAGATAATAAGGGAAGTATTAGGAGGGTATTATAAAGGTATTAGTATAAGCTATTAGCTTAGCTAATATTAAGAAAGCCTTAAACTTAAAACTAAAAGAGGATTAATAATACTATTTACTAAGCTAGGTCTTAAGGGAGTTTCCTAACCTATTTAACCCTAATAAGGCTTACTTATTACCCCTTAGGTAATTAAGAGTAAACTACTAGATTAACCTTATACTAGGACTAGATAGAAGGGAGTTATTACTCCCCTAGGGCCCCTTTTATAATATATTAAGAGAAGAGCTATTAGTATTAAAAACGACCTTCTAAAACCTTTTAGATAAGGGTTGCTAGAAGTCTATTTATTAGAACACTAATACTTTTTATAAGGAGGCTAAGTAGAGGAATTAGCTTCTATATTAACTATAAGGCCTTTAATATAATTACTAAGAAAGATTATTACTCCCTCTTATTAATCTCTAAGACGCTATACTAAGTAAGTATAGCTAAGTAATATACTAAGCTAGATATGAAAATAGCTTTCTATAAGTTAAGAGTAGTAGAGGAGTACTAGGAGAGAACTATATTTTATACCTAGTATAAGTTATTTAAGTAAGTAATTTACTTTTCTAGCTTAATTAATACCCCTACTAGCTTCTAGTAATATATTAATAATACCTTATAAGACCTTCTTAATAACTTTGTTATTACTTATATAAATAATATATTAATTTACTCTAATAGAATATAGGAAGATTATAAGAGGAAGGTTTAAGAGGTCCTCTAGAAGCTAGTAGATATAAGCCTAAACCTTAACCCTATAAAGTATAAGTTCTTAGTTAAGAGGGTTAGGTATATAGGGTTTATTATAATAATAAGAGAGGGTCTTTTTTATAACCCTAAGAAACTCTAGATAATTACTACGTAGTTACTCCTTATCTCCTTAAAAGGGGTCTAAAGCTTCTTAGGGTTTATAAACTATTATAATATATTTATATTAAAATATAAGAATATTATTAAACTACTTATACTACTTATTAAGAAGAATATAATATTCTAATAGAGAGATAACTAAGAATAAGCCTTCTTATAGCTTAAGTAGCTTTTTAATACCTAGCTTATACTCTACTAGTTTAACTTAGAAGATAAGATTATTATTAAAACTAATTATTTAGGATTTATATTAAGAGGGGTATTCTAATAAGTTAACCTAGAGGGTACCTTATACCCTATAGCGTTCTATTTATAAAAGCTCTTACTTATAGAGTATAACTACCTTATTTATAATAAGGAGCTCTTAGTAATTCTTTCTTACTTATATATATAGAGAGTAGAGCTATATAATATAACTACTTTTAAAGTATTAACTAACTACTAGGGGCTTAAATACTTTATAAAGAAATAATACCTTATAAAGCGCTAGAGCTAGTAAGTAGAGGAGCTATTCTAATATAACTTTATTATTAAATACTACCCTAGTAAGGAAGTAGTAGCCCCTAATACCCTCTCTTAGATAGTGTTTCCCGAATTGTGCCTGCGAACTGGGTGAATTTGTTGTAGTCTTTTTGCGAAGGGGCTGCGGCGTAATTCCGAGCTCAATACCCTCTCTTAGAGAAAATAGGATATACTACGAGGGTAAGATAATAAGTAGAAATAGGGGAGGGTCTTATAGCTAATACTAAACTTTACCTACCCCTATAGGGACCCTATAGCTAGCCCCCTAGTAAGGAGAAGTTAGAAGGGCTATATTAATATCCTAGATACTATAGTCTTTAATAATAACCTAAAACTATAAGCGCTATAGCTAGAAACTATAAAGAAAGATATAATATATAAAGCTATATATTATATAGTTACTTACTAGCTTTAGAGCTTCCTACTAGATATTAAAGCTAGGGTTTAAATTAGTAAGTATAATATTAATAGCTAGGGGAGGCTAATATTTAGGGGGAAGCTATAAGTACCTAGTAAGGAGGATAATAATAACTTATTAGGGGAGCTCTATATAAAGATTATTT
Organism: Colletotrichum ledebouriae; assembly: GCA_036785755.1. Lineage (NCBI taxonomy): Eukaryota > Fungi > Ascomycota > Sordariomycetes > Glomerellales > Glomerellaceae > Colletotrichum > Colletotrichum ledebouriae. The sequence continues at coordinate 12,442 of JAVHLU010000938.1, forward strand.
AATAGAGCTATAACTTAAGTATAACTACCTACCTAGGCTATAATAGCACGCTAGAAATAGTAAGCTATTAGTTCTACTAGCTAAGATAATTATAAATAGTATAGAGATTTATAAGGAATTATAATATCTATAGAGGGATATATATCTAGAGGTAAGCTAAGAGGGGCTTCCTAAAGCCCCTATTAATACCTACCTAGTTATACTTAGACCTCTTAATAGACTTTATTATAGAATTACTACTTATAAAGGATAATACTAGCTAATACTTATAAGTTATAATAAATAAGCTAGGTAAGTTAGTAATATTAGAGGAGATAAGTACTATAGAGATAAAAGCTTATACCTACTAGTTCCTTACCTCTTATTTCTAGTTCTATAGGTTCTTATATAGTATTATTAATAATTAAGGGTTTAATTATATAAGCTACTTCTAGGCTGAATTCTACTACCTTATTAATAAAAGAGGCTCTTAAATACTATATACTACCTATAGACTAATAGTAATACTAAGAGGTAGAACTAGAAGATATAAGCTATCTTATAAGTATTTATAACCTAGGTATAGGATAACTAGGGGTAGCTCCTACTTATTACTTAGCTAGCGCTTTATAATAAGGTTAGTAATATAACTAAGCTCTCGCTATTTTTCTTAGAATATAGGTATTATATTAACCCGATACTTATTAGAAATAATATAATAATATAAGACCCCCTCTAGGGATATAGTAGCTACTCTCCTAGTAATAAGACTATAAGAGGTAGTAGACTTTATTTAAATAAGTATTATAGCTACTTAGTAGTATAGTAAGAAGAATGCGAACTAGTATAGGATACTTATAGAGAAGTATTAGGTAGGTAATAAGGTTTAGCTTTTAATAGCTAACTATAAGACCCCTAGCTCTAGTAAGAAGCTATTATAGTTATATTATAAATATATTATAATAAGAGTCCTAAGCTTATATATTATTAAGTTAGAGGTGCTTAGTAATATCTACCTAAGGTTCTATATAGACCTCCTCTAGAGGGTACTAGAGGACCCCTTACTTATATAAATAAGGATAGACCCCTAGCTACTACTAATTATAGCTAATAATAGCGAATCTAAGTAGTATAAAGAGGAGATATATATAGTATAATAGAAAGTAGTTAGCTAAGGGTAGAGGTATAAGGTCCTAGTTAAGTAGGAGGGGTATATAGAGCCTACCTAGGAGCCTATAGAAGCTATTATAGAGACTACTATAATAGATAGGTATAAAGCCTTATATAAGCTAGTTATTAATAATAATAGTAACCTAGCTTATACCTAGTTGGGACTAGCTAGGAGGGGGGATAGTATTATAAGCTATACCTAGGTTAAGCCTACCTAGGCTTTTACTTAGGTTTACTACTTTAGGGAGCTACCTAGGGCTTACTTAGGGCTTACTTAGTTATTCCCTATAGACTAGTGAAATCTCTACTAGAGAGGAAAACTTCCCCTTTTCCTCTTTAGCTTAAATAAATAGTACTATAGCGACCTCTTATTAAATAAACTCAGGTCTAACCCCTTGCACTAGTAGCGCCTAATTTCTAATTAATTTATAGCTTATTAGCTAGGGAGCCTAAAGTTACTCCTATAGGAATAAAAGAATATAATCTACCCTAAGGAGCTACCTTAAAATACTAATTTTCTGTTACTTAACCTCAGAGGATTTACTTATACTAATCTATTAGGATATTATATAAGGGTAGTAATACCTCTAATAAATATATATTCATAAAACTATTAAATATGTAGTATACTATAGTAGCTATATTACTAATAGGCAGATAAGGTATAAGTATACCCGCGCTAACTACTAGGGTTCTAAATAGAACTAGGGTAGGAAATAGAGCGATAATACTATATATACTAGAACTACTTATTACCTTAGAAGCCTAATCTAAACCCTTATTATTACTACCCTTTTTTATTATTATAATCTCCTCCTTCTAGGTAGTAATAGCCTTATAGAGTATAGCTTTTTAATAAGCGAGGGTTTATAGGTTATATTAGAAGATAGTTATAGAAACGAAGTATATATAGAATCTTACCTTTCTAACTACTAGGTCCTTTAAAGTCTTAGCTTTAATATATTAATAAGCTATAATAATAATAGGGGTACTTATTTATTAATAAGATACCTTACCCTTATAATAATAGTTATACTTACTTACTATACTAAGTAAGTACTTTCTATCTAATAAGCCTAAGAGCTTACTTAAAATATATTAAAAATAGCGCTTATTAAATAGGGGTACTTACTCTACCTCTATACCTCTACTAGGGGGAGGAGGGCTAGGAGGGGGCTCTAAACTACCCTTATTAATACCCTCCTCTCTATTTATCTCCTTAGGGATTATAATAATAAGGAGGTTAGTAATATTCTAATATATAGTTATAATAATAAAGGGATTATAACTTACTAGGAGCTATTCTCTTAGATTATTTAAGAGGGTAACCCTAGGGCCTCTTAAGCTATAAACCCTTACCCTTAGAGCTACTCTCTATAGGTTACTTCTATTTCTTCCTTCTACTTACTATATAATATATTAATATATTATATATTAATAATAAAAAGGAATAATATATATATAACCTTATTATTACTCTCTAGGGGAGGAGGGCGTACCCCTCTACCCCTAGCTTTGTTCTTACCTTTAGTAGCGCGCGCCTTCTTAATGGCTATAGCCGAACTAGTCTTCTTTTTAGGAGGTATTTATAAATATATTAGTATATTATAATAGCTTTAAGATTATTATATAATATAGGTATATATATATATATATATATATAATAAGGTTATTATTAGGGCTAAAGTTAGATATTTATATAGTTATTATATTATATATAGGGAAGAGTTAAGAAGGTGGGAAGGTAGCTTGGTTATTTTATTTAAAGTTAATATAATAATACCTACCCTACTTAAGCTAATAAGAGATAATAGATTCTATTACTATTAGTAAGATTTAATAAATAAAGGGTATTATAATAATAATAGTAATAGTTATAAAAGTAGAAAACTATAACTATTTATGCTTTACCTATACCTTATATAATTAATTTTACTTTATTATCTCTTTTATAAATAGGCTTATTAATAGGTTATTTATAAATATATTACTTAATATTTAGGTATTTTGAGGGATATTATATAGGTAGGCGCTTCTCTAGCTACTATTATATCTAGGGGGGTATATTATAATGCCTTTAGTAATACCTATTCCTAGCGTAGTATATAACTAATATTAGCTCTAGAGAGACCTTTTTCTAGGGGTTATTCCTCTAACTATAGTTATAAGTAACTATATTATAGCTACTCTTATTATAATAGAATAAGCTCTTTAGTAACTATAAATGTGGCCCTATAGGACGTTTCTCAATAGATCGGAATATCAAGGCCGCTTCCAAGCCTTCCAAGAGATCTCTCGTATGCTGTCCCCATAATCCCACTTTGCTTCCTCGGCTGGGGCTGTCTGGTATTTAATTGGCTCGCGAGATGTTCCCTCGGGACCGCTATCGAAATCTTCTCATATACCCATCCAGGCCGGCGGAGTCAGCGAGAACACAGGTTGAGCCGGGATCCTGCATTTCGGCAAAATGTGGCACCGACGATATGACATGACAGAACTTTGAGCTTAGGGACCAGACGGAATGCTCGGTGTATGCAAAGAAGAATCTTGATGGTCCCTGGCGGTATGCAAAGGCCCATGTCCAACATGACACTCGAGAACTTTCCATTGACCGACCGCTGATATTGGCAATCCTCGCTGATCCGGTCTGATCAAGGTGAGATTGAAAGCGTTCCCCTGCCAATCCTTGCAGCCGAACGGTCTACCGACGGAAACACATTTGATGTGTGACCCCAGTTGTGCAATCTGAAACCAACAAATCAAAACTTCTAGACAGGCAATTCCCCTAGACCTTTGGCCCCGTCTCCGACTCATTCGACACCAAACATTCAGCCAACCAGAAGCTGTTCATGAGACTGAGAATCGCGCACGACGCAAAATCATGTATTTGTGCAGACAAGTGGGCATGAGCAGCATGATGTCTTTTCTGCAATAAGGGCATTGAGATGCACACGCAAAGCATCGAGAGAAAGGTATTTGTTAAGATATTCAGTTATAACGCGCTTGACTCTTTTGAGGAGGATTAATTCTCTTGCTCTGGTCTGAACTTGCGATAATTAGGTCGTGTGCTAAAATTCATGGCTATCTCGTGGACGCTGCGTTGCTAATCGTTCAATCGGTCAGACTCCCGCTTCCACCTGAGCCGCCTCAACTCACCCCCTGAAGCGATGTCATCATGTTGGCAAGCCCATTCTTCGTGGGACTCGCAATCCTTCTTCTTAAGCTTGGTATGTAACGAAGGTGCCCGAACGGTTTCAGTTCTGAGGACACGCATGTCAAGTGCCAAGACTCAGGTTTGGTGCTGGACTTCCACAGGCAAGCTAACGTTTCACGCCTGTTTTTCTTTCCCCCCTTTTTTTTCCCCCAAGAAGAAAATAAATGTAACCTGTTTCAATACCACTCTGCGGACAAAAACCCTCCCGTGCACCTAGATTGTCTGGGAAATCATGCTCATATGGCGGGTATGGCGTCTTCTCGCCGCGTTGTGACAAAGTAGATCAAACGATAGCATGTTGTCCAGAACACGCCGATCAAGAATGACCGGTATGCTGGGATAATCCAAGTGGGAGACATTACCGTTAGCTTGTATACTCTTGAAATTTCGATGCTAAAAATCAGCCTGACTCTATTACCGCCTACGAAATAACACAAACATTTCCGAGACAATTTCATCCGCGTCCAGATCTATGACAGTTCGCAAAATAGGAAATACACAAAATCATCGGGATGCTCTCTTGCCCAGCAAAACGTGCACACCTGAGCCTCGGGGAGCATCCCGTACCAGCACAGCATATGCACTTCCGTGCGAGGTCCGCTTTGTGGACAGCCGACACGACACCTCCAATCTCACGTTATGTCGCGCCTGCGATCTTTCATCTCCGCCACCGCTTGCTGGGGAGGCTCAAACGGCTGAGAAAGTATGTCCGTGTACTTTCGATAGATCTCCGGGTCGCGAACGGTATCAGCCAAAACGTCGAGAAAGTTCTGCAGCTCAGGGATCCTTATGTACTCGCCGTCCTTGGCCTCATCTAGAGCAACCGTCGGAGTCCACTTCACCGTCGCCTTCCGATCGTTGAGAATGACACGTACAAGCCTCTGGCTGAGCCTTTCGACGTTCTTGATGCGGCAAGTCCTGCAGCAACGCGGATTCGCGCCGCCCTCGGGCATGGTGAGAGGGAGTCTGTCCATCTGTTCCATGTCCTTGGGCATCTTGTGGCCAATCCTGCCTGGATGCTGACAGCTTCGGCTGCAGTCCGGGTATTTCCCAAGAGGCTCTTTGCAGAGGGGGCATTCGGGTTGGCGCGCATTGGGATTGTCGCGGCTGCCGTCGATATTGGCACAGATGCGGATGACGCACTCGTGGCAGACCATGTGGCCGCAATGCAAGATCTTTGCTACGTTTCTGGAGGCGCTCTCGGTGGCTCTCATCGACGTCGCGCAGATGGGGCATACGACGGTGAAGTTGTGAAGCGCGGCGTCGGAGGTTAGGTTCGCTCGTAGTTCGGGCCAGAAGATGTTCCCGTCCGGTGCGGCGTTCACCGTTGCGGTAGAAACGGCGGAGGCCCGCGATGCTCCCGATGCCGTCGACGCAGGCGGTCGCACGGTTCCACTCGATGCCACCGAGTGAGGATACCTTTGCGATGAGGAGCGAGAAACACCTGTTTGGGAATATTGGTTACCACTTGACGCAGACGCAGACTGCAGATCTTGAGCGCGACTTACCGGACTGGCTTGAACGACCAGACCTTCCTGAATGATGGGAGGCATACGAGGCGCCAGATGCGACGGAGCCTGCGGACGAATACGCCACACCTGGAGGTGCGCTGGTTTGGTGCGGAATATGGGGGCGGTGTCGGCCGGGGCCGCCAGCGGACGATTCCGAGTCACTTGGGGCCACCGAAGCGCCTCCGCTCCACACCGAGCTCGCAACCGATTCTGGTCCTCGAAGCATCGAAGGAGCAATGGAAGGAGCAACAGACGAAGCAACGGAGCCGGCTCTCGAGCGATGCGAGCCGGATCGCGATGGCGTGACCGAACCGGATCGAGAGGGAGTGACCGAGCCTGATCGAGAAGAGGCGTATGAGCCAGCCCCGGAAGCCCCGGAGGGCGCCACGGAGGCCGGGCCCGCTATTCCGTGGTCCGCATACGAGCCCCGGGCCGAAGTGGGGCGCTCGTTCAAATTCAAGGCGGCGAGGTCCGAATAGGTGGACATGGTCGCCCTGGACGCATGAGAATTCGCACGGGACCGTGATCCTCGGGAGGCCTGAGAGTGCGCATCATTCAGCGCGTCGATTCCGGCGCCGAACGCTTGGCTGGACATTCCGGAGCTGGACTGCGACGAGCCGGGGCGGCTTGACGAGCATTGTCCCGAGCTCCAGTTCCAGGCAGGCCCGTTCATGTCAGGAGGCACAGGCATTTTTGGTGCGTTGAGATGGAAAATTCCTTTTCTGCAAGTAGGTCTGGCTTGGTCGGTTGCCACGAGATTGGCGACGTCGAATCGTTTTTGTATGCGGATAATGAGTGCAAACTCGAAAGCTGGAGTTGAGGACGCGGGACTTAAATCAATGTTCCCTCGAGATCGAGAAGAGTCATTTCTCTTCCAGTTTCTGCCTCGAGTTGCTCCCTACACGATGCGGTGCACCCGCTATTCTTTGTTGGTGGACTGGATTTGGCCATGTCTTGCCGACGCAAATCATGCATGGCCGGCGAGCTCCTGGGCTGCCGTCCCTGGAACCCATTGTTCCTCGGCGGAAGTTGAAAGAATTGTCGAATCAGTTTGATTGCCTGCTGTCCTCGCACCTTAGTCGGCTGTTTAATCTTTGAACCTAAGGCTTCCCTGGCTCACCTGGGGTGAACCCCTCAATATCTCCCCGTCGAGTCTTCTTTCAAAGACCATGCTTTCGAATCATCCAGCGCGAGCTACCTACAACACCCTGCACAGCCAACTTTTATTCATGATCATATGAATCTTGATGTTTTGCTGCAACCGGGCAAATCCATTTCCGGAGGAGGCCTTGCGGGTTCCTGTGATCCATTCTGATGCTATGGTTTTCGGGCCTGTCCCAGAATTTCTCAAGGGTCTGGGCGAGATTTAGCGAGTCGTGACACCAAGCTCCGCATTTTGATCCATCCAGCCGAATCCAAGACATTGGCCCGCAGTTACTCCTTCGCTTTCTATTGCGTAGGTGCAGGCATAAGCGATAGGATTGAAGTCGCGTTCGACCGAGCGTACGATCAAGAACGGAATACTTGGTCTTCTCAAGCCGAGCTTCGTTACGCGTAAGCCCCGACTTCAAGCTTGCTGCAGCAATGAATGCTCCCACCTAAAGGCCTTGCACGTTCCCCAACTGTGGAAGCTGCCCAGCCGTTTGGCGCAGTGGATTCCAGGCGGGAATTATGTTATGAAAACTCAACAGCTGGGAGACTTGCCGTCATCGAGCTCCCTTTTCAGTTCAGCCCTATTCTACTGACGTCAACGTCAAGTTTCGACGAGCCGCCCTCGTCCTTGGACTGCTCATTCTTTTCTCTTGGCTTGGCTGGTGCGTTTCGCCTGTCAACGCGTCACTCAGGGCACACAGACTGCTGGGGTGCTTAAAAGTAATCCGACCTACCCTGTGCCTGTCAATCAGACGCACTATCTGCAACCTTCTTTTGATACCCCGAACAGTACGGTTCAATCACTTCATTCTGAATAACAACCCCGTAACCCCCGGACCCTGGTACGTGCTTCGAAATAATCCGACGCTCAATCAACAAAACATGCCAAGGGTTCAGAAATACCCAGGCCCCGATGCGCCAATCGTACGCATGATTGTCCTGGAAACGGACACACCTCACCCCGACACCCATGCAACAAAGGGGAGCTTCGGGGAAATCCTCCACAGCCATTTCCAGAATGCCGGAGCCGACCACGATCCCCCCCTGGGCGTCGATACCGACCAGAGATTCGTGGTAGAGGACAAGGGGGGCAAGGTGCCGACCTTTGAGGAATTCGACGGCTATCACGGCGTCCTGATCACAGGGAGCATGTTTGACGCACACGGCGACAACCCCTGGATTCTAAAGTTGCTCGATGTCCTAGAGGGTAAGACAATCCGGCTTTGGGACAATACTAGCAACACGACTAACTGACCGATGAGCCCAGAACTGTGGAAGCTTCGCCTTGACCTGCACTTCAGCGGTGTCTGTTTCGGTCATCAACTCCTCAACCGGATGCTGGGCGCAGAAATCGCGCCGTCTCCTTCTCGTGACTGGGAGCTAGGCCACTCAAGGATCGACCTCGCGCCGGTCGGCAAGCTTCTCTTCCGCACAGAAGACGACAACGTCTATCTTCATCAGATGCATCAGGATCACGTTGTTGAGCCGCCGGCTCCAGAATCATCCCACGGACTTCTTTCAAAGGGTACGAGAGTCGAGGTGTGGGGTCACAGCGAGCATACCCACGTGCAGGGCGTCTGCATCAAAGGTCGCCTCTTCACGACACAGGCGCATCTAGCATTCGACGAAGGCATGGTGAAGAGACAAATTCAGTTGAGAATTGAGAGTGGCGGCATCGAGGACTTGGAGCATGCGGATCGGGCTGCGGAAACAGCCGACTTGGAACATGATGGAGACTTGGTTGCCGCGGCGATTCTGAGGTTTTTCCACGGCGAGGATGACGAGATCGAACAGTATGCAGAGAATTTCAATTTGGGGAACATGGCCTACATAAATACTAGTCGGCAAGTTGGCGCGCTCGTCTGAGTCGTACGCCGCTTGGAGACGGATAGGGTCTCATTTCTATGTTTTCAACTCTAAAAGTCCCACGAAAAAGTGCGTTGTACTCTTCAATTGCTACAGGGCACGTTCTCAGATCACATAGTTATGTTCTTTCTGTTGTGGCCAACAAGTGAGGTATTTTGGAACGAAAACACAATCTCGACCATTTCTGCACTTATTCACATTCCTACATTAGGTACGGCACAGAAGAAATCGTGCAAGCTCCCGCGAAAGCAGTTGTTTCCACTGAATCCAGAACCCGCGATCCACCACCTTGATGCCTAGGTCCCAGGTCCGATGGCCTTGACCTTCTGCCACCTGCAAGCTTAGTCGTAGTTCACGACGAGAATCCGTCATACGAATGTATCTCTCCAGGGACCGACACTCAGGGGGCCCAACAGTTTTGAGGGCGGTCGTGATAGCACCAGAGTCGTTCTCTAGTTTCGATACCTCGAGCCTAACGGCGTCAAACATAATCGCCCCATCAGATATCCAGAACGTCACCAGGACGATATCACCCTCCGACCTTCCTTTCAACATCAGAGTCCATCTTCGATGGCGCCGAAGTTGTAGAAACAAGGCCGAATTCAGAGCCCGCCCCTCGCGATACTCATGCTGATAGCTATAGCACCGCAATGGTCCGTCCTCTTCCTCGGCCGTGAAGATACCGGCCAAATAGTAGCCGACTGTTGTAGTATTTCGACGGGGAGTGAGTGACGTGACTCCAACGTGGAGCGTCTCAACAGTCTTCTCCGCCGGTGGTCTGGCACCCCAAGGGTTGCCATAGTATCCTATCCTCAAGTCGGATGATGTCCTGATTCCGCAGATTGCCATGCGCCTGCCACCTGGTATGGGTAAGTCGGCCAGCTCAGAGGGGCGCGATCGGGCATAGCGATTGCCGTCTTGAAGCTCCATGTATATGCCAATCACCCGCTGCGGGTTACCGCCTACGCTGCAATTGAGTGGTAGGATCAGCGTCGAAGCGTGTCCGCGGAAAAGCAACATGTCGAGAGGACTGCGACGCACAAGCGCTTTGGTCTTGGGAACAAAGTGGATTCCGCGTTTCGATACATCGACTGGACTTCGGGGCCATATTTGCACGATGTGATCGTTTTCGTGGCCCGGCTCGCGTGCAGAGCTGGGATATGTCCAGTCCCGGAAATTAGAGAACTCGTCTGGCGATTCGGAGAGTAGACCATGGAGATGGCTGGCAGACGAGGGCTCCCGGTTTGGCTTCGCTCGCCATGCGAAGAGCGTGTGATCGTCCAACTGCTGGAGAATCTGCTCTTGAAGACGCGTGAACGCATCTGAACCTTCTCCGTACAACAAGGGCATGTTGACATCAAAGATTCCGAGGAGTGAGTATGCAGTGTCCTCGACGCGAGTCGTCTTTCGCCCAGCTGCCCAGCTCATTCGTCGGCCGAGACTGACCCGTTGTGGGGAGCCCCCCTTTAGCACGTATTCATCGATGCCGGTGATTCTCTCCAATTCTCGCACAATGCTCTGCTTCTCAGCGATCATCTTCCAGTTTGCATTATAGAACCCCACGCGTCCTGGCGCAATGAGCTCCTGCAATGTCCACCCACGACTAAACCAACGGCTACCTGCGAAAGGCAGCAGCAGCGCGTCGCGCTGACGGATGGGCCCGTCATACACGTCCTCGAGATGCGCGTAGCAGATGCTTGACTCCTGGTACCATCGATACATCAACAAGTTGATAGCCTCGCCAAGCTCGGCGCTACTGGTCTTGTCGATGCAACAAGAGTCCACCCACGCGTACTGCAGGCCGTCGCGATCGGCTTGGCGGCATGTTGCCTCAATCTTCCGAAACGCCCGCCGAGAGGAAAGATCGGAAGTCATATGGCGCATGTCTTGGGACGTGACTTCCCTCGAGCCCCAAGTGTGAGAAAGAATGGCGTACGGAGGTATGTTGCCGATGAACTCTTTGAGCTGCATCGTCGGGGTGTGTATCAGGCGAATCATGTTGACTGCTGTTGACGTGAACTAAATACAGCCAATTCTAACCGCCCATACTCCATACTTATAGGTCAAAAGATGGCAGCCGTTGCGATAAGGACGCTTGTGTTTTCGCTCGCAGCCATCATGTCTGAAAGGCTCGAGGTTTGTTGATGGCTTGTTTCTGCAGATCATCATCAGCAGGGAAACGCTAAACCCAGTGGAGGTCAGACACATGCAGGAGTGTAGGCGAGCCAATAACCGCCCAGCGAAAGTAGCAGACGAAAGTTTCATTCCGGCCCTTTAGCTGACTCTCGCAGTTGAACTGCGAGACCTATGAGGTAAGCTGATTGGCAATGCATGAGTCGCAACCATTCGTAGATGTGACGAGGAAGAAAACCAAGTTTCTCGAGGCGGGATTTCAGTAATGTATCATGAATATCTGTGATGTAGCGAGCAAAATGATCCCCGTGTCTCTTCCACTACCCAGAGACTCCCGCCACGTTCGCGCTTGTCCCGGGACAAGAGACAAGTCAACTGCAGCTGAGGGTCTTTGCGCCATTCCCAAACAGGGTCCTCAAGCAAGTCCGACGACTTAAGGCTCGACATATTTGACGGTTGCGAGTGTGATATGTGAAGTTGACAAGCCAAGACTGGGGTTGTAAAAACCGGAGAACAAGAAAGGCACGGGTGGATTTCTTCGGTTGATGGACTCCAGGAACCGCCTGAACGGGCACTTTGACCGTTGGTCTTGAGAAGAAATGTTAAATGCCCATCACATCTATGTACCGGCCCACCCATAAACTTGCAAGCAAGCATGGGTGAGTAAATCATCATGTATTGCAAAGATCAACCCTTTTGGATCAGTTGATTGGAGTAAGAGAATCTTTGTCTTAGAAGCATGAGCAGCACCAACTCTGGATGAAGCCGGCTTATGATTAATCAATTAGGTTTCTCTTCTAAGCTCACGTCCAGGCTGATGCCAAATCGCGACCGTGTGCCGGGCAGTATCAACACTCAACCATGCGATAGGGGTCTGATAACCTCCCATTGTCCACCTCAAGCCCCCCATTCGATAGCTGTGCGATCCTGTCGGAGGCCCCATGAGATTTATTCCGTGTTGGTCCTGCTTCAGACGACAAATTTAGGTGTGATTGTAGCCAGTCATTCAGGCCCACCCAATTCGGGTAGACGTCCGTCTAGAGTCAAAGAGATTGCCACAGGATCCCTCGCCTCGACCAAGCGATGGAGTGTTTTGTGATCCTCCGGGAGTTTCGAGGCAGTTTAACAACAAGGGTCAAGTCAAGTGTCCCCCGCCTGCCCCGATGATCAATCCATGACGAGTTCCGATGCGTATTTTCTTGCGTGTTTATACCCAGTCCGTCCGAGTGTCGGCAACTGCCCTTGCGAATGAATCACATGGAATGAATCTATTATATGGAAAACTTTGATATGGCTGTGCCATTGTGGCACGGCTATGTTCTCGATTGTTCTTTATCGCAGCCGTGATTCTCACAACCCATGGAGCAATTCTTCCACCCGGCTTATTATCCAGATCCGTCAATTCGCGCAATAGCTAGATCTCAGGATTCATGAATGCATCTTCTGCAAGTGTGACTGGAATATGTTTAGCCGGTATCGAATATGAAATAGGACTGCTGGAGCACGCAGGAAGCCACGTGTACGTTGGCGACAGAAATTGTACCCCTGATTCTGCTCTGCGAGCTGCAGTGGAGCAACCCGGCTTCAAAGATCAAATGGCTTGGATTACTTTGTCTTTGTACCTCCGAGAGCAATTGTTGATCACTCGAATTCTTCGGATGCAATGCGGACTTACATCCTGGGAAAGCGTTTGAATTGGCGGCAACTTGAACAACCGGGAACCGGAGCCTTATCGTCAATTTGATCTCTGATTATCTGGGAACATGACTGTAATTACATTTGTCTTCTTGATTCCCTGGCTATCAGTGCGATGCTGAAACTGTGCTTTGCAGAGGCTTTCTTCGCTACCATCAGCTCTGGGTCCTGCCATTACCCTGGTGCTGCTAGAGAGGCCCGCAGGATACGCTGCCATCTCACATTCGTGTTCTGCCTCTTGTGATTGAGACGCAGTGCTCATTTCATGTGAAGTTCCATTCGAACCTGTAGGCCAATCTCCGTTTGATAGATCCTGCCAATTATTGTCCCCGCTGCGTAATGGTCCCCGACCGTATCCGCGACCGTAGTATGTGTTGCCGGTCCGTGTCCTGGAACCTTTTCCGCAGATGGTGCCAAACAAGTTCCTGAATAGAGGCCCAAATGCTGGCAGGCTTCCCGCGATAATTCCAATGCTGGCTTCGATGACCATCCACATCTGCATGTGTCTTGAGTCCCAAAGAGGGTCGAAGGTTCTCCCGTAAGCGGTGCCTGCAAGACTACCCCACGCGAGCCTCGGAGTATTGCAATTGACGAAGATCACAGTGTTGGGACTGGACAAAATCCGCAATTACAGGTCTGGAGACTTCACCGTTCTTTGACGGCAGCGATAAATCCATTTCTGGCGATGGCGAGCCGGTCGGCAACAAGAGCGACCTCATCCTCACAGATGGCGAGGGCAATGAATTCGTTCGTCTCCCGACCGGCAATGGAGGCGGATGCGTCAAGTCCGGGCCCTTTGAGAACTTCACCGTCAACTTGCGCCTTATTGCGCTATCTTTGCCCAGCGGTGTAAGTGAGATGAACCCTGGCGGCATGTTCGCCTACGAGCGCCAGTTTACGAACAAGGCAGTTGCTGGTACCAATACTTTTCTCAACACACCTCCGAGTGCCAACACGACATTTGAAGACGTCTTCAACTACGGATTTGCGTCTGACTGGAGGGAGAAAATTGGAGATACCTTGAGTACGCTGTCCGGTCCTTATTGCTACCTTTACTTGTGACACTGCTACCATGGAATGGTCGTGGTATGGCATCAAAGGCCCAAGGTGAATATGCTATCCAATAAAAACGGCGAGCTTTACTCTAAGAGTAGAGCATGTAATTTTCAGTATCAATATGATCTTCGTTAGTGGATCCGTATATTACTTTCGAGTTCTTCATTGCATTTAGGACTTTACATCGCGCCACAAAGTGAGTTTATTCAAGTGCTCGACGAAAGGCAAGAAAGCCTATTTCTCCGATTATTTCCCCTTGCTTCCGTGTAGAAGCCAGAGGGACATGACTTAGTCGCTAATATGCATGCGAATATTCACTTGAAGCTTGCAACCAGCTGTTTTTTTGGATATGCGGTTCCGTGACCTGTCCCTTCAATCTCTTCCTCGGGTAGCTAGTATTTTGACGGTGCAGTTTTAGTATTTGGCCCGATCTAAACCTAATATATTAGCAAAGCTTCTAATACCACGCTATACCTATATTACCCACTATCTATTAAAATACCTTAAGTTTATAGTATATTTATTAGAGTTTTAAGGCCCCTGAGGTTATCGCTAAGCTTATTATTATTTTAAGTATACGTTTTAGTATAGGAAAAAAAGAGGGTTATAATATCTATAGATTATATTAGAATAGCTATTTTTATAGCGAAATTGCATTTTTTTAGTAATAAGGCTAATTCTAGTATAAAAAAAGAGCTTAATTTAGTACTAATAATTATAGCTAAACGATAGCGGTTATTAATTTAGCGGTATCTATATAGGCTAAATATAATATACTAGCTATAGGTTTAGCTAACTATATTATCGCTACCTAAGTAATAGTTAGCTATATTATACTATAAACTATTACTCCTATAAGGCCGCCTACTATCGTGTCACGAATAGCGAATAGGCGAAGGTTAGCATACTTCAATTGCGCTATATTGAGTAGATTCTGCGTTAGAGAAGGAGAAAGTCTAACTATAGGCTAGCGTAGCCTTAGAAGGCTAAAGAGTCGCTTAGTAATCACGTGACTCGTAAGTTATATAATCGCAAGTTATATGACCTGAAATTTAGGGAGGTCTAACTTAGCGCTATGATATTACCCCCCCCTTTACTAGCGTTACTATCCGTAGTAACTAATCTATTACTATACTAGTATTCCTCTAGTAGTATCCTCCCTATTTATATTTATACTAGGGCGTTATTATTATCTATAGTAGTGGGGTCCTTATCTCGCATAGTAGCTAAGAGCTAAGCTAAAAGGTGTTTTAATAGTCCTATTACTATTAGATTAGTAGTATAGAAGTCCTATAGCGCTATAGGGGCGTGCTTAAAACTCTTAGCGTTATACTAAGTAGGATTATAGTTATAGCCCTTCTGGTTAGTATAGTATTATAACTATCTTTAGTATAACTAGCTAGTAGTTATATATATAACCTTATATTCTAGCCTATTATTAAACTTAATAGGGGGTAGTAGGGTCTTAAACTAGCCTAGAAGAGAGTTACTAGTAGCCTTCTAGAGCTTACTTAGGTAGAATATAGGGTAGTAGTTATATTCCTTTAGTAGGTCTAGTATCTATATCCCCCTAGGCCCCGTAGCCTTAATTAGCTATAAGCTATCCTATAGTATTAATAACTTTAAAGAGTTTTCCTAGCGCTATCCCTCTATTAATATATAGATAGAGTTACGAATAGCTAAGTTATTAGGTTAGTAGTAACAATTAGTAGCGCGGGTATAATATTATTAAGCTATAGCTATATTCCCTTTTATAATATCCTAAACGCTATAGAGGTTTTATACTAACTATTAGGCGTCGCCCTAGTTAATCTTTTCCTTAGTCGTTAGGAGCTTCTATATATATTAGTCCTAGTTAAAACTTATGTATAGTAGGTATCCTCGCTTAATTTTAAATAGTATAAGCCCTATAGTTTTATTTAGTAATACTACTTAGGCGAAGTCTATAGCAAGGAGTATTTCGCTCTAGTTATCCTAGAATTAGTTTATCTATAGGTATAAGCGTTAAGTTAGGTATTAGTTAAGAATTTCTATTTACCCGTCGGTTTTAGTATAACTTACTATACTTAACTATATAATTATACTATATATCTTATAGAGCTCGTTCTAGAAGTTAGAAGTAAACTAAGGACCCCTATTAGATATAATCGTAGCGGGGAAACCTATATACTAGAAGATATAAGTATAATATAACTATATAAGGTCCCGCGCTATAACGGTCTTATAGTAAGGGAGGGAGATTATCTTCTTTAAGAGGTAGCATATTATAACGAACACGTTATTATACCTATAGCGGTTAGGTAAGTAGGATATAAAATCTATTATAATATACTCCTAAGGGTAGTCTAGTATTAGCAGGGGTCTTAACTTGCCTAGAGGCTTATCTCTTAGCTTCTATACTTAGTAGTAGGTATAGTAGTTATAAATATACTACTTAATATTAGTAGTTAGGCGGGGCTAGTAGTAGTATTCCTTTAGGAGTTTAATAATCTTATTCTAACCTAGGTATGCTATAAGCTTCTAAATATAAGCTTTATAGATTAACCTTATGCGTAGGTCTTCTTCCTCTAGTATTATAAGCTTCCTATCTATAGTTAGGAGCCCTTCCTATATTCTCTAGCGCTCTTTTTTAGTAGCTATAAGTACTTTTAATAGCTAAAGCGATAGTATATTAGGTTCGTAGTTTAAGTAGAGGATATACTTAACTAGGAGGTAGCTTTTTAACTTATCCTCTAGCTCTAGAGCGTTAATAGTTACTATAGGGTAACTTAAAGCGGATTCGAGTAGTTAGTATAGTTTACTTATTACCTCTAGGGATAAGTAAGTAAGTAGTAGTAGCACCTAGGTATAATTAGACTTATAGATAGCTTATTATATTTAGAGGTCTTTATTCTTCTATAAGAGGGTATTAGCTAGCACGTTCTTATACCCCGGGTAGTACTAGATATAGAAGTTAAAACTAGCTAAGATACCTAACTAGCAGGCTTAGTAGATATTTAGGAGCTACTTAGTTATAAAATAAAGTAATAGTTAGTAGTTTATAATAACCTCAAAACGCTAGGTAGCTATAGAGAGTTTAGCCCTCTACTCCTCTAGTACTAGAATAATTACTATTATCTCGCGGTTATAAATAGGGTAGTTTATCTCTATTAGTAATATTATCTTTGAGAAATAGGCTATAAGGTGCTATAAGCTATTATTAGTTTATTATTAGAGGAGGGTAGTAGCGTAAACTAAGTTAGAGGCGTCTATCTTAACCTAGGTAGGTAGTTCGGGCTTCTAGTAGTATAGGATAGGGGCTAATATTAGGGCCTCTTTTAGTATTATAAATACTACTATATAGTCGCTATTAAAGTTAAATCGGGCGCTTTTAGCTATAAGTTTAGTAAGTAGCCTAGCGATCTTCCTATAGTTTGTAATGAATTAGTAGTAGAAGTTATAGAACCCTAAGAAAGACTAAACGCTACGCACTATAATTAGTAGCTACTAGTCCCTTACTATAGAAACCTTCTTAGGGTCGGGACTAATCCCTTTAGTTATAATAATAAACCTAAGGTAGCGCGTTATAGTTATACTAAATTCGCACTTCTTAATATTAGCCTAAAGTCCTGCTTAGCGTAGCTAATTAAGGACCTTTCTAACGTGTTCTTTATACTAGAGGGGGTCCTCTAAGTAAACTAGGATATTATCTATATATATTATATAAAAGTCATCTAGATACTCTATAAGCGTGTTATTTATATACTATTAGTATGTCGCTAGGCTATTATAGAGCCTGAAGGGTAGAACCTTATACTTATAGGAGCTATAGCAGGTATAGAACGTTATTAAGTCCTCTAAGTTAGAGTAAATACGGATTTAGTAAAACGCCTAGCGGATATTAATCTTTATAAATAACCTAGCTTAGCTAATTTAACTTAGCGTCTTATTAATTAAGGGTAGCGGGTACTAGTCTTTCTTATTAAATACGTTTAGCTTTTAAAAGTTAATATAAAACCTTAAGTATCTATTAGCTTTTTAAATAAATAGTATTAGGGATATAAATAGAGTATTACCTAGCGCTATAAAGCCCTTTTTTAAGTTCTTAAGGAGATATTATTAGGTAGCCTCGAGTTCTAGTAAGGATTACTTATATAATAAGTAGAAAGTTAGCTACTCTTTTATACTAAGCTCTAGTTTAATCTAGTAATTATAAGAGTAGTAAGGAGGTAAGGCGTCGCTTATTATCTTACTAAAGCAGTCCCTCTAACCCTAAAAATAAGGAGGGAGTCTTTCTTTAACTAGTTATTAATTTTTAGCTTTATTAACCTCTAGCGGGCTAACGCCTCTTTCTTTTTCCTCTTACTTATCTATAATTATTAGATCGAGCTTATATAGCAATATAGAACCTAATTTAATATTAGTACGTCTTAGGTTCCTCTTAAACCCTATAGTACTAATAAGCGCTATATTAAGATTCCTCCTTACTTACTAAGCCTCGAGGGTTTAGGCTTCTAATACTATATAGGCTAGGTCTAACCTGCAGTTAGCGCTCCCTTTAATACTATATCTATCTTTTATAAGTTATTATTATATCCTAAGTCCCTAGGTACGCTACTTTATTATAGAATTTTTATAAGAGCCTTCGTCTTATTTACTATAGCTTTCTAGGCGTTATAAAGCTATTCCTTAGCTTTAAACGCAGCTTAGTAGTATTTAGCGTCGAGTTAATACTTAATATTAATTTTAGTAGGTTAGAGGAGGTCCTTAGTATCTTATATAATTATTTAGGGGAGGTCCTAGGCTATAGGGGTATTACTTAGCTAATATAAGCGCTAATAGCGCATATCTATACTAATATTATAATAATTAAACCATAAGTAGCTAAGGATAAGGTTATATCTCCTAGTATTAAGTTAGAGTAGGGGTATTTATATTAATTCTTAGTAGTCTACTTATATATAGGTTATCTATACCTCGGTTATAGTATCTAATAGCTCTCTATTAAAACTAGTAGCTAGAATAGGGTATTATAGCTTATTACGTTTAGTATAGTAAAAGTCCCTTAATAAAGGGGTTATATAAGTATTTATAAAAGCGTAGCTATTTACTCTAGTATTAAGAAGGGCCTTAAGGCGAATACTATATCTATTATAAACTAGGACTAACTCTTTCTCTAGCGGCTTACTACTAACTAGTTATTATAAGTTAATAAATACTATTACTAATTACTAATCTCTTTAGGTCTCCCCTAGTAGGGAGTCTATTTTCGCTAGGGGCTCTAGGTTTCTACTAGCTCTAGGTTGCTACTAGTAGCCTCTATAGGCTTAGTAATACTTATAATAGCTCTAGCCCTCTTATAGGGGTAATCCCGCGAGGTATAGCTAGTATTACTATAGATAAAGCAGGCGCCCTAGTTGCAGAGCTTCTTATATAAAGCCTTAGGGATATAGCCTTAGTTAGTATAGGCTTAAGCACGAGGGTTCCCTCTATTAGAAGGCTTAGCGCAAGCTACTAGGGCAGGGCCTCGTATAGCGGTTTAGTTAGCTAAATAGGTATTAAGAGGCGCTATAATATAGGCTATAGTATAGACCTAAGTAGTATAATCCTAGAAGTTAAGGGTGCTATTTATATAATAAATAAAGTACTAGTTCTAGAGGGAGGCTAGCAACTTCTTATAGAACTTCTAGCGCTACTAAGATTCTAAGAGCTTAGCTTTATAAGTAAGTTTAGTAAAGGTTACTCGCTTAACCTAAATATCCTTAAATAAGATAATAAGGGCGTTAAGCTTTATCTAGGCCTCGTTATACTAAACTAGGTTTATAAAGATACCCTTTAGTTCTTTAATAAGCTATTCCGCTATAGTAATTTAAGGGGGGTTACCTAAGAGGAGAGGGGATATAACGTTATAAGTAGTTCCTCTGAGGCGAGAGTATATACTTAAAGTATTAGGATTCGCTATAGTACTCCCTATTATTAAGGCGTATTTTAATATAAAAAAGCTAGGTATTAAACCTTAGGTGCTTAGGATTAGTACCCTTAGTACCTATAAAAATAGGGACTTTAGGTATCTTAATAGGGCGGGTACTACTATAGCTAGTAGTTAATATAAGCGAGCTAGAGCGGACCTAACTCTCGAGGTATATTATTTAGTCGAGGATCGCCTAAAGCATAGCGCTATAGTTACTAGAGGGAGGGCTCGTAAGGGGGGGTATAGTAGTTATATTGCGTTTAAAACGCTAAAGCAGGGCTTTATTAGCCTCCCTTGCCTTATTATACTCTTTTATAATAGTAGTAATATCGTATTAGGCCTAATTATACTCCTCTTAGTAACGCTTAAGCGTAGCGGATTACTTAGCGTTATTAATAGCAGCGTAGGTATCCTCTAAGCACTCCTAGAGCTCTTAATTTTTATATTCTAGGTATAGAGCTATGTTATATAGCGTATAAAGGTTATTACTAATAGTAATATATCTTATATATAAGGCTTAAGACTTAGTACCTTAAGTAGCCCTTTTTATAAGCTAATCTTAAATCTAAGTAAGGGTCGAATCGGGGTTATCCTAAAATAGCTATATTATATTATTAAGGGTAAGGGTAATCTTCTAGCCCTTACTTAGGTAATTATAGTTAATAATAAGGAGGTCGGGGAACTTCTATAGCTTAGTAATAGCGCTCTAGGCTAAGCTCTTATATCCCTCTATATTAAGGTCTATAAATAAGCCTTTAATAAGGTGCTCGCATATAGATTTATTTAGGTTAAAAACCTTTAGGTCCTCGTATAGGGGAGTATTATAATTAGGTAGCGTAGTATAGTAGCGTTAAAGGGTTTTAACATAAAGCTCTAGGAGCTTTCTAGTATTAAGTATAAGCGTAGTCGCAGCCTTATAACTATAGCTAGCTAGTTATAACTTATTTAGTATATTAATAATAAAGTAGAGGGGGGGTATTAATTAGTTTCGGGTTAGTTAGTTAGTATAGATTAGTTAGCTTAGCGCTTAATCGGGTATTATACTTGCGTTAGTTAATTAATAAGGTTAGGGTAGTAGTAAGTTAAGATATTATATTTCTATCTCTAGAGAATAGATAGATAAACGTAGAATAGTATTATAAATAGCGAATAGGCGAAGGTTAGTATACTTTAATTATACTATATTAAGTAGATTCTATATTAGAGAAGGAGAAAGTCTAACTATAGGCTAGCGTAGCCTTAGAAAGCTAAAGAGTCGCTTAGTGATTATATAACTCATAAGTTATATAATCGCAAGTCACGTGACCTGAAATTCAGGGAGGTCTAACTCAGCGCTGTGATAATCGCTATATAGCCTCCTAATCCTTATAATCTAGCCGCTATTAGTCTACTAATAACTATAGTTATTATTAGCGAGTTTAAAAGTCGCGTATTATATTAACCTTAGAAGTAAGATCTTATGTAGTAGTAAGTATAGTAGTAATCTCGCTTATAGGTTATTAATACGAATCCCTACCTAACCCCCTACCCCTAACCCTACTACCCCTACTACGCGTTATTATTATTATAATTAATAGCGTAGTTAATAGGTATATAGATAGTAGTATAGAGGAGGGAGGTATAGAGGAGGGCGGCGCTATAGTTAACTATAAGGCTAAAAAGCAGTCTATAACCTCCTAGTTAGAAGGGTCCTATTATATATTATATAGGTTAACTTTAGGTAGTACCTTATTATTATTAAACTTATATAGTTAGTAGTAGTAGCGCCTTATATACCAGATAGGGTTTAGATTAGCCTCGCTAATAAGCTATTATAGTTAAATTAAGTTTAGCTAGAGAAATTAATATAAATCTAATAGCTAATAGACTAAGATATATATAATTAGGATCTAGCTATTAGTAGGCGTTAAGATTATTATAAGTAACCCTCTTATTATAGTAACTACTATAAAGTCTCTCTAGTAGGTTATAGTAATAAGGGAGACCCTATTGCCTCGTAAATACGCCTATATAAGCGGGTAGGCCCTATCTCTTTTAAAAGGCCTCTTCTATAGTATTATATTAACTATAGAAGAGGTAGAGGGTATAGAAGGAAACTTTCTAGTTAAGAGGCTTAAGTAGAGGGTATTTACTCGTTATATAGCGATAGTAGCACTCCTTCTCGATTTAGGTATTATAAGAGTTAACCTTCTTAATAACTATCTCTTAAATTTTAGTATAAGTTATATAGAGGTCTGTGAGGTAGTTAGTAAGGTAGGATTTTAATTAGTAATAAGATCCCTCTATAAGAGAGGTTATTTAGTAACTATAGTTATATAAATTTCAGATCTTATAGTTAATAAATATATAGAGGAGTAGGATATAAGTCGTCTCGAGGTACTTAATAATTACTATAAAAGGTTAGTAATAAATAAGTATTTAGTAATATAACTAACCTTATTAATTTAAAAACTACTACTTAAGAGATCGCTAGTTTTTTTATACTTATTATATATAGAGGAGTAAATATAAGCCCTCTATATATTAATAAGGCTATCGGGGTTATAAGAGTACTCCTTCTTATTAAACTATTATAATAGCGCGCCCTTATTATTATTATTATACTATATAAGTAGTTACGCTACCTTAACCTCCTCTATAATTAAATAAGAGGCGAGATTACTACTTTAAGCCTCTATAGCCTTAGTAATAGAGTTTTTATTATTAGTAAGGGCGGTAGTAGTAGCCCTATTAAGCTCTAGGCCTTATAGTCCTTCCTATTTTTTTTATATTAAGATTAACGTTTTTTAGTATATACTAAATATAAAGTTATTATTATATATATAGGAAGATCTCTCTAGCTACCTTCTTTAAGCCTGCGTTAAAACTAATAATAATTACCCTTAGATCTAGTATTTTGCTAATAATAAGAAGTTCTCGTAGTTACCTTAATACCTAACTAAAAGATTCAGTCGTCTTAGTAGATACTAAGTAGAAGGTAGCATTATATATAGTATTAACGCTAATAAGGCTTACGATCTAGAAGAGTAGTATATTAAATCGATTCACCTATAGAGTCGTATTAGTAAAAAGTTTTTATTAAAATAAACTATATATATATACCTACCTTATATATATTATCTATTATAAATAGCTCTAGGTTTCGCTTTATTATATCTAAGTAGGATTTATATATCTAGAAGATACTATTAATCTTACTATCTTCCTTATATTAAATATAATAAAAGGGAACCTTATTAGTTTCGCTCTTAAGGATATAAAGGAATAGCTATATAGAGGTTAATAAGCTATACTTTTCCTCCTATAGCGATTATTAATAATTTTAAACCTTCTAGTTAGTTAATAATATACCTTCCTATTACAATAATAATCTCGCGATCTCTTATAATATTAAGTTATTATAAGTAAAGAGCTCCTTAATATAGTTATATATTAACTTCTCTACTAGGCTGCTTTCTATTATAACTTTTATTTTATTAAAACTTAACTATTAGAATATTAAGATAGCTCTAAGCTTATTTTTATACGCGCTAGTATAGTTATAATACTTATAACTATTAAGGATTAACTATACCTAGTAGCTAGTTATAATAACTTAAAGGATTTAACTTATAAAGGGGTAGCTATACTACGTTATTATTATTTTTTATTTTAACGCGATCGAGTTATATATACCTTTATAATTATACAATATATTAACCTAGGTACCCTTATTTATAACTCTTTTTTTCTTTAGCGTAATACCTATATTATAATAGTGCTAGTAGACTCGTAGCTAGTACTCTTTAAAGGTATTACTACTAATCTCTAATATTATAAGTATCTATAAAGGCGTAAATTTAGCTAGTAAATAGTTATTTACTAGATAGTAGTAATATTATTATTATATTATATAATCTCGCTTATAAATATACTTAAGAAATACTAGTACTTCGTGGGTTATTATATATTATAGCGAAGGTAGCGCGGCTAACGGATATGGTTAGATCGGGCCAAATACCAAAACTGCACCGTTAAAATACCAGCTACCCTTCCTCGAACCTAGAACATCCAAAGCCCCTAGAAATGTGCCACGCGTACGGGTGCAGGGCAAAACGAGGAAGTCGTCTATTGCGGCAGAAAGAGAGTGGCTACGGACAGGGGTCTATATATAGAGCCCAGCGGAGTGTTTGCGGCGCTCGGAGGGGCGCGGAGGGCAGCGCTGGAAGCTCCGGAGGGACTCAAGTCTTCGCGACAATATGCTGTCATCATCATCATTACTTTATTCTGTTACCGCAGTACTTGTGAGTGGATAAAAACTGCCTTTGTAGATGCTTTCCACCAACCACGTAGGGGAAGGGATCTTATTTACGATTGTTTTAGTGGCTGGCGACTGTGCCCGACATGTAATTATCTTGCCCGAGTAGTTTGCTGGTTTGAATGTGTTTGTAGGAAATGTTGGTGAGGCACCCTCATGCAGGGATTGCAGGTTACCAAGTCTTGGTCATGCAATGGTTGGACCTCTTAGTACTTACTTAGTAACCTTTATGTCCGCAAAAAACGGGGTCTTTTCCACGCCGAATGATGAATAAAAACTTAGCAGTAGTTACTGACTACCTTGACGATTTTGATCAAAACCTTGAACTGGAAGACTCAGAATGAGCCATGGGACACCATGAACCTCTATAGGTAATCTGAGGTTATAAAATGAATCGACAAGAAGATGGACCATGTGAATCTGCTTAGAACGGCATGTGGGGCCGTGGGATGCGGACCAACTTCCGCAGCACAGAGCGCAAACATGCATCTTCGTCCAAAAATAACTGTCCGGTTCTTGATGAGGGGCAGAAAGCCCCTTTTATGTCCACTCACCTCCTCTTCCCCCGCTTGGTCGCCTTCTCCCGTGTACAAAGCGTTAGCGCGTCAAGCGCGCCAGGCGCGGAGGGCGCGCTTGGTGACGTCCTCGACCCCGCTGGGCCTGGCAATCCCGTGCCTTCCGCAACTTTGCCTGTTCTATCGCCTACCGGCGGTCTCCATGGTGCGACAGCGTCCACATTAGCCTCGTCGGTACGCCCTGCTTCTCCGGATCCGTTATTGCCGGCCTCTTTTGTTCCTCTTCCGAACAGTTCCATGTTTTCATCTCATCAACAAGAAGGTCCACTACTGCTACCGCAACGAGGTCTTCCTCATTGGCCGGAGTGACGCCTCCGCCGACCGACGAGCTGTTCTCGGGGCGCAACTCTTACGCAGCCAATACAGATTCTCTATTATCCCTCTTACCACCGCTATACCGCGGCCGTAGGCACCTTGATCTGGTTACATGGGCACGTTTGTTCATAGCTATGAAGGTTGCTATTGAGAAACGTCCTATAGGGCTACATTTATAGTTACTAAAGAGCTTATTCTATTATAATAAGAGTAACTATAACGTGGTTATTTATAACCACGGTTGGAGGAATAACCCTTAGAAGAAGGTAGTTCCGGAGCCGCCTTTAGGTTATATACCGCGCTAGGAACGGGCGATACTAAAGGTATTATAATATACCCCCCTAGATATAGTAGTAGCTAGAAGAGCGCCTAACTACGTAGTATCCCTTAAAATACCTAAATATAAAGCGATATATCTATAAATAACCTACTAATAAGCCTATTTATAAAAGAAATAATAAAGTAAAGTTATTTATATTAGGTATAAGCGAAGCATAAATAGTCGCAGTTTTCTACCTTTATAACTATTGCTATTATTATTATAATACCCTTTATTTACTAACTCTTACTAATAGTAATAGAAACCGCTATCTCTTATTAGCTTAGGTAGGGTAGTTATTATTATATTAATCCTAAATAAAATAACCTAGCTACCCTCCTACCTTCTTAACTCTTCCCTATATATAATATAATAACTATATATATACCTAACTTTAGTCCTAATAATAACCTTATTATACGTATATATATATACTTATAACGCGTAATAATCTTAAAGCTATTATAATATACTAATATATTTATAAATACCTCCTAAAAAGAAGATTAGTCGGGCTATAGCCCTTAAGAAGGCGTGCGCTACTAAAGGTAAGAGTAAAGCTAGGGGTAGAGGGGCGCGCTCTCCTCCCCTAGAGAGTAATAATAAGGTTATATATATATTACTCCTTCCTATTATTAATATATAATATATTAATATATTATATAGTAAGTAGAAGGAAGTAGAAGTAACCTATAGGGGGTAGCTCTAAGGGTAAGGGTTTATAGCCTAAGAGGCCCTAGGGTTACCCCCCTAAGTAGTTTAAGAGGATAGCTCCTAGTAAGTTATAATCCCTTTATTATTATAACTATATGCTAGAATGCTACTAACCTCGTTATTATTATAATCCCTAAGGAGATAGATAAGGAGGAGGGTACTAGTAAGAGTAGTTTAGAGCCCCTTCTTAGCCCTCCTCCCCCTAGTAGAGGTATAGAAGTAGAGTAAATACCCTTATTTAATAAGCGCTACTTTTAATATATTTTAAGCGAGCTCTTAGGCTTATTAAATAGAAGGTACTTACTTAGTATAGCGGGTAAGTATAACTACTATTATAAGGGTAAGGTACCTTATTAATAGATAAGCACCCTTATTACTATTATAGCCTACTAATATACTAAAGCTAAGATTTTAAATAACCTAGTAGTTAGAAAGGTAAGGTTTTATATATACTTCGTTTCTATAACTAACTTCTAATATAACCTATAGACCCTCGCTTATTAGAGAGCTATGCTCTATAAGGCTATTACTACCTAAAAGGAGGATATTATAATAGTAAAGAAGGGTAGTAATAATAAGGGTTCGGGTAGGACTCCTAATATAATAAGTAGTTCTAGTATATATAGTATTATCGCTCCCTCGCCCGCCCTAGTTCTATTTAGAACGCTAGTAGTTAGCGCGGGTATACCTACTCCTTATCCGCTTATTAGTAATATAGCTACTATTATATACTACGTAGTTAATAGTCTTATTAGCTCGTATTTACTAGAGGTATTACTACCCTTATATAATATCCTAATAGATTAGTATAAGTAAATCCTCTGAGGTTAGGTAGTAGGAAATTAGCGTTTTAGGGTAGCCCTTTAGGGTATATTATATTCTTTTGCTCCTATAAGAGCAACTTTAAGCTCCCTAGCTAATAAGCTATAAATTAATTAAAAATTAGGCGCTACTAGCCCTCCTATACTTATTTAGAGCGTCCCTTATTTATTATAATTATTCTTTATATATCCTTTAGATTAAGGAGTAAATAGAACTTCTTAAATTTCTCGTAGTTAAGAACCTTTATAAGACTATTAGCTAGTATATTATTCGTTAGTATATATACTACGCTAAACGATCCTCTAGCGTATTCTTATTATAGCTATATATTCTAAATATTAATATACTATAGCTTACTTAAGATCTATTCCTTTTTACTTATTATAAGACGAATTATCTATTAGTTATTATAGTAAATCTTCTAGATATTACTAAGTTTAAGAGCAATATCCCTAAATAGCCTCTAAAGAGCGATTATCTCCTTAGTAATATATTTAAGGCTTAGAAGCTCTACTTCTATTATTAATATTATAACTATAGCCTATTAAGTAGCCTTCTATTAAATTAGCCCTCTAAAGAGCGAGATTATATACCCTTAAGATAACTTCTATATCTCCTTATTATCTATAAATAAAGCGTTGCTTATAATTAGTAGTACCTACTTACCCCTTAAGTTATTAAAGCGTATTATAAGGTAGCGAGTATAATATAGGTATTATATAACCTAGTTAGTAGTAGCGTAGTAATAAGGAGCGGGGTTTATTAGGGATCTTAAGAGTAGGGAATATATAAAAGCGACGTTAGGTTAAATTATAATAGTAGTATAGAGTATAGAGCTAATCTTCTCTTAGAAACTCTTTACCTCTAATAGTATTACTACTATTTCACTCTTTAGAAGTAATAGGTTTAGAAAGGGGGTTACTAGCGCTCTTAAATTAAGTAGATTAAACTTCTTTATAACCCGCTTAATATATTAGTTATAAGAGAGGTATATCTTTCGCATAGCTTAGTTATAAATAACCCTAATTCTGAGATAGTACTTAACTAAGCCTTATTCCTTTAACTTATATGCCTCCTTTAAGCTAGTAATTACCCTTTATATTACCTCTTTATAGTTCCTATAAAATAGGATAAGGAAGTTATTTATATAAAAGATAATAAGAACCTTCTTATTAGTTAACTAGAAGAGGCACGGGTCTTTACTTATAAGCTTAAGGCCTAGGTTTTAAAGGGTCGAGGAGAACTCCTTATACTAGAGCAGTAGCATATCCCTTAGCCTATAGAGCGCGTAGCGTAGTTTAACGCACTTTCTAAGCTACTTAAAGCTATCTAATAACTTATAAATAATAGGGTCTTTATTTAGGTCCTAGGAGGTATTTAGGAATATATTAATAACGTCGAACTATTTAACTTCGAGGTTAAATTATATAGTAATTACTATCGCTACCCTAAAGGTATAAGTAGCGAGGGTTACTATATAAGTCTATTTAAGGGGTAACTTCTCTTACTAATCGCTCCGAATATAGATCCTTGCTTTATATTAATTAAGGATATTATCCTTATTAAATTTATAAGTAAATACCTACTTTAGAGGGATTAGTCTCTTTATCGTTATCCCTTAATTAATAACGCGCTATGTATCTATTTACTATAATTTACTTATCTTAACCTTAGCTACTTCTTTAAAGCGAGTTTAGAGCGCCTATAGGAGGCTTAAAAGTTCCTTCTATAAGTAAGGTAGCTTAGTAAGATCGTTAGTAATAAGACGTTTATAAATTATTATAGTTATACGAGCAGGCTTCGCGCTATAAATAGTAGTATAAATATAGCTATAGAGCGTATAGTACCCTATACTAACTTCTAAGAAGGCTTTCTATTAATTAGGTATAAAAGTCTTAAAGAAGCTAGATACCCGCTCCTACTCTATATAGTATTATAGTAAAAACTAATAACTAGAGCGGGGTTCGCTCTCTATTATTCCTAGTTATAAGTTACTAAGTAGTAGATTATATAGTTATTAGCTTTAACGAATTTAGCTATAGTCCTCCTAGTTATATACCTAGTTAGACCCCTATTTAGTATTAGCCCTCTCCTTATTACCCTAGTATAGCTATACTAGTAGATTTAAGGGCTTATTATCTAAAGGTTTGTTTTTATTACGCTTACCCGCTTTAGAAACGTCTTATAAAGTAGGGAGAGGTTTAATTATAATATAATCCTCGATCTATTCCCCTTTAGAATTAACTTCCCTAATAGCTTTATCTATATAGTTTATTTCTAATATATATATTATATCTACTACTCTACTTATTAGGGCTAGGCTTTTATCTAGCTCTAGTATAGGATTAGGGGATAATAGCTACCCCCCCTTCTAGCTTACTTATCCCTTTAGAAGTTTTAGGATTCTTCTGCTTAGAAACTTAGTTATAGGAATAAGGGTTAGTATAAGTAACTATTCTTTAGCTATAAGTATTAATATAGCTTTATCCTTATCTATAATGCCTAAGATCTAAAGTTTAAAGTTAATATATAATATAGGTTCCTCGATCTTATCTACTATATTATAGATAGCGTCTTCTAGGATAGCCTCTTTTACCTTATCTTTTATATATAAAGTCCGTTTATTAAATATTATATTCTATATAATAATAACTAATTATAACGCGGGGATCTAGATCTTATATAAGTTATAGGCGTTTAGTATATATCCTACTAGGTATCTAATATATCCTTATAGCACTACCTTAAAGTCTCTCTTATTAATTCCTCTCTCTTATTCCCTCTTAAGGGGGTATATATAGTAGCTATAGGCGTATATATATCCCTAGT